>JAXCGZ010016394.1:0-15000 GCA_037179515.1 Halocaridina rubra
GTAACTAAAAAACGTAGGAGAAAACCCATACGTCATTATTATTATTATTATTTTTATTAATATTATTATTCTAGTGTAGTAAATATAAGAAATTTCCTTGCTTAACTTTCTGTCGTTGCGGATGTACAAGAAAAACTTCTAATTTATTTAACGTCATTATTTTAACAGCTAGAATACTTTTATCTAAGATATTACTAAGGTAAAATTTAAAGCTGCGTGTTCGACGAGTATTCACATATGAAGTCAATGGAAAACCCACTTTCTAATAGCTAACAAAGAGTTAGACCTCTTATTTAGATTCATCCATAAAATACTTTACATTCAAGTCTCTAAGAAGGAAGCACAGTGAAGAGAGGTCTTTCACGCACCATTCTCATAATATAAATATCAACTCATATGTATCTAAACCCTGTCCTAACCTACCTCTAACTCGGCGAAAAGGTAGAGAATGACACCTTGTCTTTTAAAAAACTGACATCCTAAAATACATGATAGTTAATAAGTGTCTCCACTTCATCACATCCTACCTCCTATTCGGCGTCTAAAGAGGGGCAGGACACCAGAAAATGACGCTCAAAGCGAGGGCATGACACTCCCCTTTGTACAGCACTGACAACAGCAAGACAAAGCCCACTCATGATTTCTACATCATTATTTTAATAAAACTACGAGGATAATGAACCTTAACACGGCAATATCTCGGAAGGACTTTCCAAAACTCATTAACTGCCTAAGGTATATCATAATTACTTTAAGACATAAATCTTAATTAGATTGTGTAACATACGCTTCCAAATTTTCTGAGTAATTAATAACTAAACTTGCTAATCTCAAGAGATACATTCACTCAACTCGGTGACTTTGATAACTTGTGCTACAAGTTTAGAAATTAGAACCCGATTATCATTATTACTGTTATTAATATAATACTGCATTATTCTCAAGCTTTAGCATGTAAAATAATTTATCGAATAATATCGGTTTGGAAGGTATAAGTATCGTAGCCGGTAGAATGCCGATCTCGGAGTTAACAGACCAGTGATGGAGCCCATCATGGGGCGATAGGAAGGACATCCAACCATAATTCCCCAGAATTAATCTGCGTCCACCTAAATAGTGGGATCAATAGTGACAAATAAAACGAGGATTACCAGTATTTTGGGGTGTATAGGATATAACTGAATATGTTCTTAACTAAAATCTAATCAAGAAAAATTCGTTATCAAGTTGTAAAAGATTGAGCCCAAACCAAACTATGGCCTCCAAGAGGATACTGACAAACAGCGCCCACATTTGGACTTTAGAATATGTTACAGTTAATGAAAATACTCACACACACACACACACACACACACACACACACACACACACACACACACACACACACACACACACCTACTTGTTGCAAGAGGCAAGAAGGTTAAATGATGAAAGAAATGAAGAAGAGAAGAAAAATTTTCGTTACGGAATACTTCCAGACAAAGGGGAGATAAAGAAGATAATGACAGAAGATCAGGGGATGGGGCCTCATTAAGATTGTTATACACAAATGCTGATGGATTAGCTGGTAAGGCAGTAGAATTAAAAGATAGGATTCACAACAGTAAGGCAGATATAGTAGCAATTACAGAGACTAAGTTGAGTGAGGACATAAACAGTGTCACAGTTTTTCCTAAGGGCTTCAGAATACTAAGGGTCGAAAGATCTGAGAGGACTGGTGGAGGGATAGCACTGCTCATAAGTGAGAGGATTCAAGTTGAAGAGATAAACTTGGCTATAGAAAGTGAGTTCAGGGAATTTCTTGTTGCTCGCATAAATACTGGGTCAGAGAGCATTATAATAACTGTTGTATACAACCCACCAAGGAACCAAAATAGGCTTGAAATTTATGAGGAAAGTCATATAGGTACGATTGAAGTCATAAACTCAGTTGTTAACATGGCACGGGAGAAAAAATGTAGGATTTTGATTATGGGAGACTTTAATCATAAAGAGATAGATTGGATAAATCTTGACCCACACAGTGGTGAGGACTCCTTTGGGGCAAGATTCCTAGATTGCGTACAAGGGAATTTCCTACACCAACATGTAATGGAACCAACAAGAGCCAGGGGTGGGGATGAGCCATCACTACTTGATCTGGTGTTCACAGATAATGTGTTGGATATTGAAAATATTGAGTATGAACCACCAATTGGAAAGAGTGACCACTGTGTGTTGTTGATGGAGTATATCATTGAAGACATTCTTCCTGAGAGTAGAGGCACTGAGGACATGAGGAGGAACTATCAGAAAGGAGATTACATCAAAATGAATGAGCTTTTTGCAGTTATTGACTGGAGAACCTTATTTTACAACAAATCTGTACAAGAAATGTATGACATCTTTTGTGAGAAATATGGGAAGATTGTAGATTGCTGCATACCTGTCACCAAAGTAGGTGTAATTCATGCCAGAGAGAAATGGTTCGATAATGGGTGTAAAAGAGCTAAGGAGTGGAGAGACAAATGCTGGAAAAGGAATAGGAGGAGAAAAAACATAAATGCCTGGCAAACCTACAAAAGAGCAAGAAATGACTACCTAAGTAAAAGGAGAGAGGCAGAGAAAGATTATGAGAGGGACATCACCAGGAAGGCGAAAGAAAATCCCAAGCTTTTCCACAGCTTTATCAGAGGAAAACTGAAGGTAAAAGAACAGGTTTTAAGGCTAAAGAGAGTGGATGAAAGCATCACTGAGACGGATGAAGAGATCTGCAAAGAATTGAACAAGGAGTTTCAGTCAGTATTTACAGTAGAAAATACCCCACCCCCTCAGATTGCAGTGATAGAAGCTCAAGGGCCGGTATTAGAGAACATCAACCTTACAGCCACAGAGGTATGCAAAGCGCTGATGGATTTAGATGTTCATAAAGCTACAGGTCCTGATGACATATCCCCTCATGTGCTTAAAAAATGCGCAAACACAATATCAGTGGCACTAAGTATCATATTTAAGGAGTCATTGGAGTCGGGGGAGATTCCAAGATGCTGGAAACAAGCAAATGTGATACCTATCTTCAAAAAGGGAAGGAGGGATACGGCTCTGAACTATAGACCAGTTTCCTTGACCAGCATAGTTTGCAAAGTTATGGAGAAACTACTAAGGAAACATATCTCTCTTCACTTGGAATCCTTCAACTTTTTGTCAGTGAGGCAACATGGCTTCAGAGAAGGAAGATCAACAGTAACAAACTTATTAGAATTTTATGATGAGGTAAGCCAAATCTTACAGGAAAGAGAGGGCTGGGCAGATTGCATATTCCTGGACTTCCAGAAAGCGTTTGACACTGTTCCACATGGGAGACTTATTAGGAAGCTGCAATCAATGGCTAGAATAGGTGGAAATGTCTTGGAATGGATAAAAACTTACTTAGAAGGAAGGGAACAGAGGGTTAGAGTAAGACACTCAGTGTCTGAATGGAGAAGAGTTAGTAGTGGAGTTCCACAGGGTTCAGTTTTAGGGCCACTTTTGTTCCTTGTATATGTAAATGACCTACCAGAGTCTGTAAATTCATTCATGAATATGTTTGCAGATGATGCAAAGATTGTGAAGAAAGTAAAAAACGAGAACAATGGTAGAGAACTTCAGGAGGATCTAAATAATCTGCATGAGTGGTCAGAAAAGTGGCTAATGAAATTCAATACCTCAAAATGTAAGGTAATGAGAATGGGTACAAGTGCAAGAAGGCCCAAGCTTGACTACTCGGTGGCTGGAGTACAACTTCAGGAGACAGAAAATGAGAGAGATCTAGGAGTAAACATATTGGCAGATCTGTCTCCAGAAATACATATAAATGGCGTAGTAAGGGCAGCATATGCATTCTTATCAAATGTAAGGGTAGCCTTCAGGCACATGGACAAGGAAATGTTCAGAAATATTTATGTAACCTATGTGAGGCCAAAACTCGAATATGCAGCCCCCTTTTGGAATCCGCACTTGAAAAAGCACATAGCTAAGCTTGAAAAAGTTCAAAGACATGCCACAAAACTGGTGCCAGAAATACGCAATCTCGGTTATGATGAGAGGCTGAGGGAATTAGACTTGCCATCACTCGAAGCTAGAAGAGTAAGGGGGGATATGGTGACAGTCTTTAAATTCCTTCATGGTTATGATAGAGTGGATAGGGATCGATATTTCGATATGGCTGGCTCTAGAACTAGAGGTCATAGTTTGAAGCTTCGGAAGAAAACTTGTTTGCAGGCTGTAAGGAAATACTTTTTCAGTGTAAGAGTAGTTGATAATTGGAATTCGCTAAGCGAGGAGGTAGTTAATGCTACCTCAATCCATAGTTTTAAGGACAGGTATGATAAGTATCACTAAGTCTAAAAATGGAACCGATCAGGAGACGGGAAGATACGAGCTTTGGGCTCTTTCCCGTAAACACAATTAGGTAATCACAATTAGGTAATCACACACACACACACACACACACTAAGGAAACATATCTCTCTTCACTTGGAATCCTTCAACTTTTTGTCAGTGAGGCAACATGGCTTCAGAGAAGGTAGATCAACAGTAACAAACTTATTAGAATTTTATGATGAGGTAAGCCAAATCTTACAGGAAAGAGAGGGCTGGGCAGATTGCATATTCCTAGACTTCCAGAAAGCGTTTGACACTGTTCCACATGGGAGACTTATTAGGAAGCTGCACTCAATGGCTAGAATAGGTGGAAATGTTTTGGAATGGATAAAAACTTACTTAGAAGGAAGGGAACAGAGGGTTAGAGTAAGACACTCAGTGTCTGAATGGAGAAGAGTTAGTAGTGGAGTTCCACAGGGTTCAGTTTTAGGGCCACTTTTGTTCCTTGTATATGTAACTGACCTACCAGAGTCTGTAAATTCATTCATGAATATGTTTGCAGATGATGCAAAGATTGTGAAGAAAGTAAAAAACGAGAACAATGGTAGAGAACTTCAGGAGGATCTAAATAATCTGCATGAGTGGTCAGAAAAGTGGCTAATGAAATTCAATACTTCAAAATGTAAGGTAATGAGAATGGGTACAAGTGCAAGAAGGCCCAAGCTTGACTACTCGGTGGCTGGAGTACAACTTCAAGAGACAGAAAATGAGAGAGACCTAGGAGTAAACATACTGGCAGATTTGTCTCCAGAAATACATATAAATGGCATAGTAAGGGCAGCATATGCATTCTTATCAAATGTAAGGGTAGCCTTCAGGCACATGGACAAGGAAATGTTCAGAAATATTTATGTAACCTATGTGAGGCCAAAACTCGAATATGCAGCCCCCTTTTGGAATCCGCACTTGAAAAAGCACATAGCTAAGCTTGAAAAAGTTCAAAGACATGCCACGAAACTGGTGCCAGAAATACGCAATCTCAGTTATGATGAGAGGCTGAGGGAATTAGACTTACCATCACTTGAAGCTAGAAGAGTAAGGGGGGATATGGTGACAGTCTATAAATTCCTTCATGGTTATGATAGAGTGGATGGGGATCGATATTTCGATATGGCTGGCTCTAGAACTAGAGGTCATAGTTTGAAGCTTCGTAAGAAAACTTGTTTGCAGGATGTAAGGAAATACTTTTTCAGTGTAAGAGTAGTTGATAATTGGAATTGGCTAAGCGAGGAGGTAGTTAATGCTATCTCAATCCATAGTTTTAAGGACAGGTATGATAAGTATCACTATGTCTAAAATGGAACCGATCAGGAGACGGGAAGATACGAGCTTTGGGCTCTTTCCCGTAAACACAATTAGGTAATCACAATTAGGTAATCACACACACACACACACACACACACACACACACACACACACACACATATATATATATATATATATATATATATATATATATATATATATATATATATATATATATATATATATATATATATTTATGCATATATACAAATACTGTCAATAGGTGATGGAAAACATCTGGCAGTACTCAAACTTCGATAAGGACAAAGTAGCCTATCATTGAGCTATCATGTAATATGAAAAAAACTTCGGGTAAAAACATGAAATATCATAACCTGTTAAAACGACAATTCTAATAAAAACAACGATAATTATAATTTCATTAAAAATAATGATAATCTAAAAACAGTCAAACAAATGCAAAAATTTCAAAATGAGTTTTAGAATATCAATTTCACTTTTCAGCAACTTTTGAGCCAATTAAGCAGGTCGCAGACTGTACCAAACAATCGCAATTAAAGGCTGAACTTATAAATCATCGCAGGCAACCTAATATACCTGAAAGCGGGGGAAGAGGACACCACAGGACCGGTCTCTAGAGAGGAAAATTGTAGAAGCTTGTGCGTTAAGAAGGATTACATATAAATAAGATTGCAAAGGATCAAGGACTGCATCCTAACAACTGTAATGAATACTCCAATCCTACAAAGAAATACGACAACTTACGAGAGGTCGCCAGCAGGCTGCGACTGCAGTTTTGCAGAAAAGTCTCGCCACAAGTCTTGGGTGGTCGTAAGAAGTCTAGAGTATTCACACAACTGAAATCGCTCGCAGACTGATTTTCTCTTCTGCTCAAAAAACCTGCTTGATGCGACTGAAGAGGTCATCTTGCCACAGGCTAATCTTCCTTACACGATCCGGTTCCACAGTGAGATACAAAAACTTACGGCAGGTCATCTGGAATTTGTAGGCAGTCTTAAGCCCCAAGTTGCACGAATAATCTTAAAAAGTGAGTGCTAGGCTCATATCGAGGGACTTAACCACGACCAACTACGGCCGGCTGTAGTAGAAAATTTACTGGGACTTGGGCTTAAGACTTATTAGTCCCTCGAAAAGCAGAAGAGGGGGGCACATACAGTAATGGTCATCAAGAAAAATAGTGAGACTTGGTGTCAGGAAGGGTACTGATCTAATAAACCCTTTGAGGATCAATCAAGAATTAATTCATTTCCCCATTATAACCCACTTCCGAGCAAAAGAGGAAAAATGGACACCACAGTGCCGGTCACAGCCTGGAAAAATGGAAAGTGTTAACAAGAAGGATGGGCAGTGGTTATAGATTCCTGAGTGGTGACCCTAATGAAGTATAATTATCGAGCAAATATTAACTCTATGAAAAGGGGGGAAGACACCAAAGCACCGGTCCTTAAGCTAGATAACTGAGGAGGTTTGACGTTTAAAAAGAAAATGTCCATATACGAGTAACTCTATCAATATAGACCATAGGAAAAGGAAAGGGAAACACACCACATAGCCGGTCCTCAAGACTGGTTAAACAAAGGAGGTTGGTGTCAGAAGAAAAACAGATCCCTCATATGGCAAGTAGCCTCTGTGAGCTCAGCAGGTTCAGTGAGTACATCAATAATTGTGTATGGACAATGGTGTCCTTTTGTATTTGCCAGAACCGGGCCACTGTACCAGTCCTGCAAGAGAGAGAGAGAGAGAGAGAGAGAGAGAGAGAGAGAGAGAGAGAGAGAGAGAGAGAGAGAGAGAGAGAGAGAGAGAGAGAGAGAGAGAGAGAGAGAGAGAGAGAGAGAGAGAGAATATTGTCAAGAGAATACTAAAAACGTTTACTGGCAACGTTCCAAGCGAATATTCGTTCGTGTGTAAATTTAAGTTGCCACCACAACATTAATTTTAAAAAGAGATAGCGAAGGCATCTCTCATTCTCTTTCTCTCTCTCTCTCTCTCTCTCTCTCTCTCTCTCTCTCTCTCTCTCTCTCTCTCTCTCTCTCTCTCTCTCTCTCTCTCTCTCTCTCTCTCTCTCTCAAAGCAGTAAAAACGGGGTTTTCTGCAATTAAGAAAGTCTACGTCAGTGATGATACTCTTCTCGTACTAATCCCACATACCTTATTTTTTATACTCACTTACCCTACCTAGTTGACAGTGGCTACTCTACAAGAGGATTCATTCACTCTCCTTTTTTATCACCCCGAAGAAGTCCTGCCGAAGAGATGATATACGATCCCCATCGAGCCTGGTGGAGTCATGCAGTGATCCATTGAGTTCATTGCATGCTGGTTTTCTTTGCCAGAACCACTAGAGATAAGCAGACAAGGCTAATGAGGTTATTTAGTGGTAAGAAATCCCTTTGCACTAAGCAGGATCAGAGCGGGTGCATCATTATGGCCTGATTTCTTAAACAGTGTAAACCTCGGATACCATATTGTTAGTTAGCTAGACATACACAAATGGATTTCATAAACGCATCTGACGCGGTTCTGTGTATGGCTAGGATCGTTTGCAGGATCCTAGCCATACACAGAACCGTGTCAGATGCGTATATGAAATTCATTTGTGTGTGTCTAGCTAACTAACAATATGGTATCCTAGGTTTACACTGTTTAAGAAATCGGGACCATATATGTCCACAGGGTCTGATAGTATGGTGTCTATATAAATTCTGGAATTCCTACTATAAATAATGTCTATTCCATCCATTCCAACGTGTGTGAAATATCTCCGACAGCATTAGGTTAGGTTAGATTAAGAAAGCTTAAAATTCGATAGGGAGCCATGTCTAATACACAAAATTACTGGCAGGAAGGCTGACAGGAGGTACTTTTACATACACACAAAACCTGACGGACATGTAGACAGGATGTATGCGTAAATAAACAAACTTCAAGACAAACAAGCAAACAGGAGATATATACTCTTGCTGTAGTTTGCAATGTTATGTTTCATTATTAATCCTTATTTGAATAGGGGTGGGCACAGACAGGTTGGAGCTGACGAATTAATATGCCCTAAGCACAGAACCCCTGACTGACTGACAAGCAGGATGTATCCTCAAATGGACAAAACTCCTGACAGAGAGATACACAAGATGTATCCCTAAATACACAAAAATCCTAACTGACAGATACACTGGATGTATCAATAAATATACAAAATTCCTGATAGATAGACAGACAGGAAGTATTCCTCAATGCAAAGAATTTCAGGGTGGGAGATTGACAGGCGTTATCTTTCCTTGTACAAATTCAACACAGATGAGAAACAGGAGATGTCTCTAGATACACAAAATTCCTGACAGATGGACAGGTAGACAGGAGAAGCCCCTAAATGCATCAGATCAACTCTCCGTTTTCCTGCAGAAATTCCCTGCATAAATCCCAGACCTCCTCCAACTAAACTTTTCTGGCACTATTAAAACGCAACCAATCTCCCATCAAACTATTGGCAGAAACTGCTTCGATTAGTTCACCAACAAGGCAAAACTTTTTAGTGAGCACACACACGCGCGCCCCACACACACACACACACACACACACACACACACACACACACACACACACACATACACAGAGCAGGCAACATATTTCGAGGGAAATAAAAAGATACAAAAGTGTTTGTAGAGACTGCAACATCGCAAATCGAAAGTTGGATGTCACTTACGCCATTAATCCAGCAATATTTACAAATTCAAAGTAATTAATATAAACTTCTAACCCACAGCTGGTTCAGGTGGGTCGGAATCACGTGACATAGGGTTCAGCTGGCATAATCGACATACGGTTAATCACGACTGAATGTGATGATAAAAATAGTAGTAGCAGTATAATAATAATAATAATAATAATAATAATAATAATAATAATAATAATAATAATAATAATAATAATAATAATAATAATGATAATAATAATAATAACAATAATAATAATAATACTAATAATAATAATAATAATAATAATAATAATAATAATAATAATAATAATAATAATAATAATAATAATAATAATAATAATAATAATAATAATAATAATAATAATAATAATAATAATAATCTATCTATATATACAAGCGTCCCTCGCTTGCTTGTATGGTGTTGGCCAAGTAAAATCAAACATTCTAATTGGATTTTAGTCCACTCAGAGCTAACAAATCCATCTTTTTTCTCGAATACCTGCTATCTGTCTCTTTCTATTACTGTCACTCTTTCCGCAACCCAAGTGTTAGCGTTCAGTTAGGTTAGGTAATTTACTACCAGAGCCACTCGCGTGCCATACCTCTTGGGAGGAAGAGAATGCGAAGGAAGGGATTCTCAGTCTCCTCACCTCTATCACCTTAGTCTAATTTAACAACATGAAAGAGAACACGGAGGTGGGTATTGTAGTCTCTACGCCACAAGAGAAGAACATTCAGAATGCAGAGTAAGAGAGAGACGATAATCTCTGGGAAACAGTAACTGCTCATCTCCTCATTTGAATAGAACCCACCCATCTCACAATAATTATAATAATGAAGTCTTATAAATATATAACGCTCGTATATTGCTGAAAAAAGGAACTACATCTTCGAAGAGTTATTATCATCACCAAAAGGGTCGTGATAACTTTTATGGATGAAATAATCTCCATTACGAGCCAGCAAGGTGGCCACAATCATAACAAAGGAACCGAGCATGCCACTCCTTTTGTATGTATATCAAAAACAAATATATATTCGCTACGACACAGGATATACCAGGGATATATCCTCCAAAAAATCTATACATATGCTGGAAATTCAGATGTCCTGCTAACACGGAAGTTGAAAATAAGATTTAATAATGCAAGAAAGTATCGCGTATGGTAACCACTTAACACATATGGATACGTGAGTGCACCACCAGGTGTACCGGGCTAAAGGTGAAACATTATCCCAATAGCCTGGGCTTGTGTAGAAAAGATAAAAAAAAAAACAAGAGGAAGAGATTTGATGTGCTTTCGACTCCAACAATTCTGAGAAATTCCTCGAGAAGCAGCAAAGTTTGCACAGGAGCTGTCAAGAAGTTGTTCCTGCATGCAAGCAAGCAGCTAACTGGAGCGCAAAGGTTCCTTTACTAATGCAGGCGCTTTTCATCAAGCCTCCAAAAAATAACAACTAAACTTTCCTAACTCATACTTAAAAAAAAAAAAAAAAAAAAAAAAAATGTTGGGCTCCTACCTGGGCCTTAAGAAAATTCTGCCAGAGAAAGTGTAATGTCAGAGAAATGTGTTCATGCATTTACTCTCCATGGAGTGTGTAAAAAAGACTGGGGAAATATAGTTAAAAAGTATTGTAAGGACTGTGAGGTTAAAGCCACGCCTACATTTTACAAGACAAGATGTGATTGGATGATTCCCCCGAGGAAAGCACAGCATTGTGAAGATACTCGCCTATATCTTACAGTGAGGAGTGTGACTGGCTGATCCCCATTAGAATACACGTGTGCATGTGAGGAAAACAACCTATATTATAAGAGAAGAAATGTGATTATATTCCCCAAATGATGGCAGGTATACACTTTACATAAAGAAATGAGACTATTTGCTTCCCAAAAGAAGAGGGTTAAAACTGGGATATGAATGCGTTTTCTTTGGCTCGGCAACACCCTTACAAAGAGGGATGGGGCCACTCTATATAGATAGATAAATATATATAGATAATTTGAAACTTGAAACATGATTGGGTAATTCAGGGAAGGGTAAATGAGCAATTGGATGCGTAATAGTAGAGAACAACTCATGCACACTCATGCAAGTTGTGTGAGTGGATTTTGAACCACCTTTTAACGAATAAACTTGCAAATACAGCTTGACAGTTACAAAAATGCCATTCATAACAATTACAACAACGACAACAGCAACAAAGGTGATAATGATAATAAAAACAATAATAATAATAATAATAATAATAATAATAATAATAATAATAATAATAATAATAATAATAATAATAATAATAATAATAATAATAATAATAATAATAATAATAATGATAATAATAATAATAATAATAATAATAATAATAATAATAATAATAATAATAATAATAACAATAATAATAATAATAATAATAATAACAATAATAATAATAATAATAATAATAATAATAATAATAATAATAATAATAATAATAATAATAATGCTGATGATGATAATAATAATAATAATAATAATAATAATAATAATAATAATAATAATAATAATAATAATAATAATAATAATAATAATGTATGGATCTTTTCGTCCTGACAAACGATTAAAGCATAAAGTTTGCTGCTTGCCTGGACTAAAGATATATAGGAAGTGCCTAACCAATTTTGTACTTCCCTCCCTCTCTAAGCTGCTGATTAGTTCCAAAGGAAAGATATAGTCAGTAATTTAGATGTAAGGCAGCTTTTCAGGAAATGCCAAAGGATGGTTTAGACACGGAGAGTATTCCTCCCCATCAACTGCCTTCGGATCTCTCTCGCCGGATGTTCTTTCATGGTTTATTCTCAAAGCTTTTCACATTCCCGTGTGCGCTTGCAAGGCAGCAGGAACAGATGCAGATAACACCACATAATAATAATAATAAAAATGACAATAATAATAATAATAATAATAATAATAATAATAATAATAATAATAATAATAATAATAATAATAATAATAATAATAATAATAATAATAGTAATAATAATAATAATAATAATAATAATAATAATAATAATAATAATAATAATAATAATAATAATAATAATAATAATAATAATAATAATAATAATTTCGTTTTTGCTGTGTGAGATGTTTCTGGGAGAGCTATTTCGAGGTGCTTTCAGCGAAAGAGATTTTTTCCCAAGATGCTTTTAAAAATGTCTATTTGCATCCTGTTTTTAATTTTCCCGGATAAAAACAGGCACAGAAGGGGCCTTGAATTACTCATATTCTGGTTTGTTGACTATCTCTGGCTGCAATATGCAAAAGTCTCTCTCTCGCCCTTCTAAATTTTATGTATTTCGCTCTCGGCTGCTTTTAGTGACTTTTATTACACGCTATCATGTGTGTGTGTGTGTGTGTGTGTGTGTGTGTGTGTGTGTGTGTGTGTGTGTGTGTGTGTGTGTGTGTGTGTGTGTGTGTGCGTTTTTTTGCATACCAATGACGTGTCTAAGTGTGTATGTGTGTACGTATGCACAAATCAGTGAGCCAGTTGTACATGCATGCGTATGCGCATGTGCGTAAATCTATAGAGGTTGTTTGTACTTATGTTTGTGGAGAGTTTTCGTGTGTATATGTTCATGTATGTATATGTAAGCTTCTGAAAAGGGTGTGAGTACACAACTTTAAGTCTGTGAGTGAGTGAGTGAGTGAGTGTGTGTGTGTGTGTGTGTGTGTGCGTGTGTTTGTATAAATCTGTTGACAGAATGTACGTGTATGGCTATATGTATGTGTACGTAAGCAGTGTGGAAAGATTATCTGTGATTATGTTTGTGAATAGATTACATGAACATATATTGCGCATGTATGCATGTACAATTTTATGGGTAGAATGTGTGAGTATATGCTTATGTGAGTATGCTTATGCATTTGTGCACGAATAAGATTATGGATAAATTTGTTTTTTCAAGAATATGTATGTGTGTAAGTATGAGCATAGGTTGTATGTGGGCAATATTAGTTAAAGGGTAGGATGTGTGTGTGCATGCTTATGTAAGTGTGTGTGTATGCGTTTGTGCGTGTTTATATATACATATATTTTGATATTTATTATATGATGATTTGGGAGAAAGGCAATTTTTCCAGCATCAATAATATTCCACCACAGATTTGCTCTCCGCGCATCTCATGGTTCACACAATAAGATATCCTTGTTAACAAGGGCTTCCTGCTACACGAGGGACGCCATTACCCTCTCCGGCTACCTATATTTCATTATTGTCAGTCTCTGCAATTAAATTAATATTTATTTCGAACTTAGCACTGCATTTCTTTGCCAGAGCTTCAAACTAATTAGGGGACTTAAACTTGCTTTGTCGGACTGAGTACGCCATTAGACGTGTGGAGTCAGCAGTGACACAGTATCATCACAAACCGTCTCCATAATTCCAGCTCATTTACTTTCATGTAAGTATATGGATAAATATTACTGTATATTAATAATAATAATAATAATTATTATTATGATAATAATTATAATAATAATAATAATAATAATAATAATAATAATAATAATAATAATAATAATAATAATAATAATAATAATAATAATAATAATAACAAAAATAATAATAATAATGATAATAATAATAATATTAATAATAATAATAATAATAATAATAATAATAATAATAATAATAATAATAATAATAATAATAATAATAATAATAATAATAATAATAATAATAATAATCATGATGATGATGATGATGATGATGATGATGATGATGATGATGATGATAATAATAATAATAATAATAATAATAATAATAATAATAATAATAATAATAATATTATTATTATTATTACTACATAAATAAATTATAAAACTAAATAAATAATTAAGTTAAATATACATACATTAATAAATATGCAACTTACTTTTTAACTTCCCATGCAATGAATACTGCTTTCGAATCCGCAACCCTGATCAGGTAGCCCTAAAAGTTGCCAGGATCATAACCTTGGGAATGGTGGCGCTTAAATTCTCTTCTATGAAACATTTTCTCTCCTTTATTCTTGGTTTGACCGTGCCTGTTCCATGGCTATTCAGGCCAGGGATCGGGCATACCGGTCAAACCAAGCCTTTTCTTCTGAGTTTATTCACTCAGCCTTTATTACAGTTAGGAATCACTGCACTACTCAGATTGATAGGTCTAAAGTTTCCTTTTTAAGAAGGAAAGTGTATGACTTTAAGTCCTCTCCAACTTGATAAAAGTCCTCTCTCTCTGATAAAAATTTCTGGCCCTTTGCCAAAGAAACTCCAAAAACTTCTGTAACTCTAGCTTTCCCCCTTTCATTCGCCCTGATGGCTCTAATAGCTTGCTCTCCCACTTGCAAGCCCACTCTCTTTGGCTCTCATTTTTCTGCCAACTCGTACTTTACCTCTCTCTAATCCTATGCCCTCCCTTATCCTTTCTTCACGCAAAGTCAGTAAGGTTCTTCGCTCTCTAAGGACGAACAGGGCATCTAAACTCGATGGTATCCCTGCAAGATTCCTTAAGGTGTTTACAGATGAACTAGCTCCCGTGCTTTGCCGTCTTTTTCACCTAATTCTCTCAACCAG
>JAXCGZ010016395.1:0-2500 GCA_037179515.1 Halocaridina rubra
TATTTCAGTATGCTTTCGTTAATTTTATAGCTGTGAATTTAAACTCTGTCACTTGATAAACGCAATATTATCGGAAGCTCAATGCGTACACGTCCTCTCTTTAAAGACTAACTTAATTTTAGAATTTCTCTTCTCTTCAGCCACTAATTATAAAACAAGGCATTTCAATGAGAGAGAAGCAACCTTCCCCCTTGCAGACCGTGAGACCGTGGAGCTTAGAACAATTCCTATAAGGGAGAGGGTAATTTTGGGAGATCTAAATGGCCACTTTGGAATTGGGAAGGCTGGGAAAGGTAGAATTCATGGGGGCTGGGGGGTGGGCGAGAGAAATGAGGGGAGAGAGAGAGTGATTGATTTTGCAGTGGCATTTGATTTGGCATTGGTCAACACATTCTTTGAGAAAAAAAAAACAGATTGATTACATACAGTAGTGGTGGGAGGGAGAGCCAGATAGATTTATTGTTGTGTAGGAGAGACCATCTGAAGGAGATTAGCAAATGTAATGTAATAAATGGGGAGAGAGTAGCAGTGCAACATAGGATAGTAGTAACTGCTCGCAGGCTCGGGAAATGTAGGAAAAGTAAGAAGCCAAGGATGGACCCAAAGATAAAGTGGTGGAGATTGAAAGATGCAGAGCTGAAAGCTATGTTTAGGGGAAGAGTGTTGGAAGTGATAAGGTTGCATGAGGATGTACAAGAATGGTGGACAGAGAATAGTAAGGTGATTTTGAGGGTTGGTGAGGAGGTACTTGGAAAGTCATCAGGAAGGAAACCCCCAAATGATAAAAGAGTCATGGTGGTGGAATGAGGAAGTACAAGAATGGGTGAAGAACAAGAATGAAGCTAAGAAAAAGGCAGATTTATCAGGCCTGGAGCAGGATAAAGAAGAGTACAAGCAGGCAAAGAAGGAGGCAAAGAGAGCAGTAGCAAAAGCAAAGGCAGAGACATTGAATGAAGTCTATGAAGAGCTGGAAACACAAGAAGGAGAGAAGAAAATATTGCGAATTGCCAAGGCTCGAGATGCTGCATCGAAGGACTTGACCCAAGTAAGACAAATAAAGGATAACCATGGAGTAGTTCTAGCAGAAGAGGATGAAATAAAGAGCAGATGGGAAACTTATTTTGAAGGATTACTATATGAAGAGAACCCAAGAGCAGTATATGAAGATGGACTTCCAAATGAAGCAGTTACAACAACAGTGACTAGAAGAGAGGTAGAGTGGGCAGTAAGAAAAATGAAAAATGGAAAGGCAGCAGGACCTGATAAGATGCCAGCAGAGGCCTGGAAGATCCTTGGAGAGGAAGGCATAGATATCTTGTGGGACTTAATGCAAAAGATCTTTAGTCAGGAAAAAATGCCAGAGGAGTGGAGAGGAAGCCTAATCATCCCAATCTATAAAGGGAAGGGAGATATTCAGGAGTGTGGAAACTATAGAGGTATAAAGTTGTTAAGTCATACTATGAAGATATGGGAGAAGATCATAGAGAGGAGACTCAGAGAGGAAACGACAATTGGGGATGAACAGTTTGGCTTCATGCCTGGAAGAGGGACAGTGGATGCCATATTTGCCTTGACACAAATGATGGAAAAGCATCGGGAGAAACAGAAAGGACTGCATATGGTCTTTATTGACCTGGAAAAGGCATATGATCGAGTACCAAGTCAAGAGGTGTGGAGGTGTATTAGAGAAAAGGGAGTCCCCGAGAAATATGTAAGAATCATCCAAGATATGTATGAGAAGGCAGAGGCAAATGTTAAGAGCAGTGTGGGCTTGACGAAGTCTCTCAGTGAATGTTGATCTGCATCAAGGGTCTGCTTTGAGTCCATATCTATTTGATCTGGTCTTGGATGTAGTAACCCAGGGTATTAGAGATCAGTCACCATGGTGTATGCTCTTTGCAGATGACATTGTACTGTGTGGCAACAGACGAGAGGTAGTGGAGGAGAAGCTTGAGGAATGGAGAAGAGTGATGAAGGATAGAGGACTGAGAATCAGCGGGAAATAGACAGAGTACTTGAGGTTGAGAGATGATGAGGATGGGGAGGTCAATTTGCAGGGGGAGGTGTTGAAAAGAGTTGAAAAGTTCAAGTATTTGGGATCAACAGTAGCAGAGGATGGTGACCTAGAGTCAGAAATAACCCACAGAATACAAGCGGGATGGAAGAACTGGCAGAAAGTGTTTGGGGTGCTGTGCGACAGGGGAATAGGGATGAAGTTGAGGGGTAAAGAGCATAAGACAGTTGTGAGACCTGCGATGATGTATGGAGCAGAGGCATGGGCAATAAAGAAGACACAAGAGAAAAAACTGCATGTGGCAGAGATGAGGATGTTGAGATGGATGTGTGGGGTGACAAGAAGCCATAAGATCAGAAACGAGGTCATTAGAGGTACCTCAAAAGTTAGAGAAATATCAGATAAGATACATGAAAGCAGACTAAGATGGTATGGTCATGTCGTTAGGAGGGATGAACAGTATGTTGGGAGGAGGGTAATGGAAAT
>JAXCGZ010016395.1:5000-12500 GCA_037179515.1 Halocaridina rubra
TCTCCGTGTCTCACTGACTCTTTCGTTCCTGAAGGATCCAGATGGCAGGGTGTGTCGGCTTGGACAGATCAGCCAATAGGCTTCAGAACCAAAGGGAGTCCTTCCCCTTTGGGGTGGAGCTACTCCAACAGCCCTATTGGGCAGTAGGGGGTGCAAATTGAGCAGGCCTATTGGGTAACAAGGAGGGTCTGGATGGGTATTTCTCCAGGGACATGTACATATGTACAGGTGGATGTTTGTGTTTCTGGTGGTCTTGAGAATAGCTGATCGTTTAGCCCATTTTGACCTCTAGCGGCACTTGACGCCCAGGTGCTAAAGGCCCATGGATCCAGCCATATATCTTGTTGTCACCCACTATAAACATTTACCCTGCCCAAAGAAAATAAGAGGAAGAGTTTCCATTTCACTCTTGATCTCAAGTCCCACGTGATTTAATTTCAGATTTCTTGTTCAGATTTCAGGTCATGGCTTCAGCTTTTTCACGACACTCCCCACCACCACCCTGAAATTTTATATTTCAGACAAAGCATTAAATATTTCCTGAGAGCCTTTTCTATGTATGCTATCATTATTTTACAAAAAAAAAAAACGGGGCCCAATTATCTAATTTGTTCGCCTAATACATACAGCTTCATATAATTTTCTAAACAGATTACAGGAATGTAAAAATTTCTATACTCCTTAATGCTTATAAAATTCTTCTGAAAGAGATCCTATTGTGGGGACCTAATACATGGCAGAACATTTATTCTCTGGAGAGAGACTAACAAAAGAAAAATATGTTCCTTACAATAAGCATTCTAATTAAAAAAAGAAAAAAATTAAAATTAAGTATTACAATAACAATATATAGCTAGTAATCATTGACACCCTTTAAGAACAAAAACTAATTGAAATCATTACGTTAATCAAATAATATAAAGTACAGTTGGATATGATCTCTGCAAATATTCAATCATGACTTAAACAATGATAATAGTCAAACAGAAAAAACTAATCATCACAATTACAATATGTAACTACTACTCAATGACAACAGGATATAGGAGAGAAACTAAATAAAAATAATTACGTTACTTAAATAATATGAAGTACAGTTGGATATGATCTCTACAAATATTCAATAGTAACATATAACACACATTAGATAGTGAGAAAAAAATGAAAATTCAACACATGCACAATTGATAAATGACAACTATTCTTTAATGACACTTACTATATTAAACCTTATACTGTAATTCCTACATCTATCTTACTTCTATAGGGGGCATTGAGTGGTCCTTAGCCTAAATCTTAAAAGCTTAAAATATTACAATTTTTATGTCCACTAAACGTTGTCAAAGACAGTGAGGACTTTTTCTTTCCCACTTTCATCAGTTCGAATACGTAGCTGAAAAGATGTTATTTCCCTTTGGGGAGATTTTTAAATTTTTTATTATATAACTACTTAGTTATAGGGATTTTCAATTCCCTTTTTTAATTATTTTTTAATTTTTAATTATAAGGATTTTCAAGTCCCTTTTGTTAATTTTTAAATTCTTTTAATTATAGAGATTTTCATTTCCCTTTTCTCAATTACCCTCATTGCTAGGTCTTGGGCTTATTCCCACACCTGCTTCCCCCAAACCCTAACCTTTACACACCGGGACAGGTCCGGCGTTGTCCCCAGGAAACGCGAATTCTCTGAGACCGGTTCAGACAACTGAAGGGCGCCGATATATCTCTCATGAGCCTCTTCCTAACGCGTTTGCGACTGCTGAGGTGGCCTTGTAGCCAATATTCTCTCACGCACCTTGTCCGGGAAGGTGCGTGTCGGCTTGGACAGATCAGCCAATAGGCTTCAGAACAAAAGGGAGTTCTTCCCTTTTGGGGTGGAGCTACTCCAGTTAGGTGGGGACAGGATTTTAGTAGGTCATATGAGGAAAATAAAAAGAAGTTTTGAAAAGAAGTAAAGAGAGTAAGGAAGGGTGGATCGAGGATGGAAGAGACAGTGAAAGATGTGAATGGACAGATGTTAAGAGGGAACGATGCAAGGAAAGGATGGGCAGAATATTTTGAGTGCTTGCTGAATGTTGAGGAAGATAGAGAGTCAGCTATAGTGGCACTGGAGGGTGTTCAAGTGCTAGTAATGGGAGATAAAAATGAGAGAGAGATTAGAAGAGAGGAGTTGAAAAGGGCATTGTATGAAGCAAAAGCAGGTAAAGCACCTGGAATGGATGGTGTGAAAGCGGAGATGATGAAAGAAGGGGGTGTGACTGCACTGGAATGGTTAGTGAAAGTGTTTAGTATAGGCTTTATGTTATCAATGGTGCCAGTGGAATTGGTGATTGCTTGTATAGTGCCCCTATACAAAGGTAAGGGAGATGTGTATGAATGCAGTAATATTATGGGTATAAGATTGTTGAGTGTGGTAGGAAAAGTGTATGGTAGGATACTGATAGGATTAGGGATAACACAGAAAATGTGATCACGGAAGTGCAGAGTGGTTTTAGGAGAAGTATAGGTTGTACAGATCAGATTTTTATAGTTAGGCAGTAATGTGAGAAATATTTACCAAAGGTTACGGATGTGTATTTTGCATTTGTGGATCTGGACAGAGCGGAATGTGGAATGTTTTGAGGTTATATGGAATTGATGGTAAACTGTTGCATGCAGTGAAGAGTTAATATGAGGCCAGTAGAGCTTCTGTTAGGGTAGGGAATGAAGTGAGTGAGTGGTTTCCAGTGAGTGAGGGACTTAGACAGGGATGTGTGATGTCACCATGGCTGTTCAATTTGTATATTGATGGAGTTGTAAGAGATGTAAATAAGCGAGTGCGTGGTCGATGTTTGAGAATGGTAGATGGGGATAATACCAAGTGGGAGCTGAATCAGTTGCTGTTTGCAGATGATACTGTGGTGGTGGCAGATTCAGAGGAGAAGCTGTGTCAGTTAGTGTCAGAATTTGGAATGGTGTGTGAGAGAAGGAAGTTGAGAGTGAATGTTGGGAAGAGTAAGGTTATGGGGTGTGGAAGAAATGAGGATGGTGTTAGATTGAATGTTATGTTGAATGGAGAGACACTTGAGGAAGTTGATTAGTTTAAGTATTTAGGCTCGGTTATAGCTGCAAATGGTGGAGTGGAAGCAGATGTGTGTCACAGAGTGAATGAAGGATGTAAAGTGTTAGGTGCGTTGAAAGAAGTGAAGAATAGAGGGTTGGAAATGAATGTTAAGAAAGTTTTGCATAAGAAAGTCGTTGTGCCAACTGAGATGTATGGATCAGAGTTATGGGGTATGAAAGTAAGTGAGAGACGGAAACTAAATGTGTTTGAAATGAATTGTCTGAGGAGTATGATTGGTGTATCTCGGTGGGATAGGGCTAGGAATGAAGTTGTGAGAGCAAGAACGGGTGTGAGGAGAGAATTTGCAGCCAAAGTAGATATGAATGTTCCGAGATGGTTTGGTCATGTGGAAAGGATGGATGATGAAAGACTGCTGAAATATGTGATGAATGCGAGAATTGATGGGTTAAATGCTAGAGGGAGGCTTAGGTTTGGGTGGATGGATGGAGTAAGGAGAGCCCTGAATGATAGGAGGAGGGATGTGAAGGAAATAAGTGAGCGTGCTAGGAATAGGAATAAGTGGCGAGCGATTGTGATGCAGCACTGATGGGCATCTGCTGTTACCAAGGGGCTGCATCTTACAGAGATAGCACTGTGGTAGGGGCAATAGGGGAGTTGGCATTTATGAAGAGACGCAGGTTGTGGAAGAGCCAGGAGGATGGGCTGTGGCACTCCAGAGGTGCCATCTGAACGGTCATTAGCTCCCTAGTAATTGCCCATAGAGCAAAGTAATCCCCTTATTGTTTCTTTTTTTGTCGGCTACCCCCCAATTGGGGAAGACAGCAAAGGTAGACAGAGAGTATATATATATATATATATATATATATATATATATATATATATATATATATATATATATATATATATATATATATATATATGAAGGAAAAAAAGGCCCATATATAAAACATAAAAAGAAGCGAAGATGTACTCTATATTACGAATGGACTCCAGTCGTAATATATAGTACATCTTCACTTCCTTTTGTGTTTTATTAATGGGCCTGTTCTTGATTCATATTGTGCTGTGATATAACTGTTTATTTTGCATATATATATATATATATATATATATATATATATATATATATATATATATATATATATATATATATATATATATATATATCAAGATAATCTGCGTTCAGGGTAGCATATTTTTTCCACATCTTACTTAAAAATATCGATAATAACACATAAAAAAAAGAGAAAAAACTGTTTAAACTAATAAAGGCTGACCAAGGCTAATGAAAACTGCCTTTAATTAATTTCATATAGATAGAAATAGAACATAATAATGCAGACTAACAGATAAAAAGAAAGTCCTGAAAATATATATATATATATATATATATATATATATATATATATATATATATATATATATATATATATATATATATATATATATATATATATATATATATATATATATATATATATATATATATATATATATATATAAACATCCCATGCCATTAAAAGTTTGATGTAAAAGCATACACTGCGAAAATGGACGTGAAAATAATGTTTATTGCATTTTACGTACATAAATATTCATTAAAATAAATTAGTTTCATATACAGATACCCTTCCATATGAGAAAAAGGAAAAGTATATTAAGCTTTGCATTATTTATCAAATAACCTAAATAAACACATCCCATTATGTTTGCCATAAGCGAAATTTATATGAACAACAAACCATCATATACAAGTAATACACTCTAGGTAAGTAGAAAATGCATATTATAGTCAAAGAAACATATTAGCAAATGGGCAGTCATAAATTATATAATCGTCTTTGACAAGGATTTAAGCCTACAGCGCCAAGAAAATAAATAACTACACTAAATTGCATTAAAAGGACTTACAAAACACATTGTATCTTATGTGCATAAATGGAACATTAATCTGCCCCTGACCAGGAATCGAACCCACGGCA
Organism: Halocaridina rubra; assembly: GCA_037179515.1. Lineage (NCBI taxonomy): Eukaryota > Metazoa > Arthropoda > Malacostraca > Decapoda > Atyidae > Halocaridina > Halocaridina rubra. The sequence goes on from JAXCGZ010016395.1 coordinate 10,047, forward strand.
CTTAACGACTATCCCTTTTGAAGGCGTCTATGTGACTTCAAAGTATTGGATTTCAGACACTGTGTTTTATTTATGGGCCTATTTTTTGCGTCATTATATATATATATATATATATATATATATATATATATATATATATATATATATATATATATATATATATATATATATATCAAAAGAGATCCTGACCGGTGTAGGATTAGCATTCACTGTCTCATGTCGTTACCGATTAAATTCGGCAATTTACATGGGCGTTGGTAAGTTCCTATAGGTCTACCTGATTATTCAGCCACTGCTTGAAGATCACTGGGTCCACGTGATTGGAGAGAGAGTTTGGGCCCAGGATATGTGGTAAGTAAATGATCGGGCTCTGTGTCACAACTGTCCCTTGCCTCTGTCAATCATTAGAGAACTTTAACCTTTGACATTTAAATATCTGTGTTAACTCTAGGGTTGGTCGATAAAACGGCTTCCGGCTGCAAAATTTAATACCAAAACTTACACTAGTTTCCACAAGGCTAATGATATACAGACACCACCTATATACAAGGTACAGGGGAAAATATTATACTGGAAAGGTTACAAATAACCTTGAGTATGTAAAGAGTCATGATCATGCAATGGTATTCTCACGATTGATAGCTCATAAACAACATCCAATGATATCCTCATTTTTACTTTCTAAGTCATCATAATACATGGCTTACATGTAATAAAAATGCAACCTCTCTCTCTCTCTCTCTCTCTCTCTCTCTCTCTCTCTCTCTCTCTCTCTCTCTCTCTCTCTCTCTCTCTCTCTCTCTCTCTCTCTCTCTCTCTCTAAGTTGCCTTAAAAACTCTAAGCCCAATATTCAACTAAGGAGAAAATTAATATCATTTAAAAATAAGTGCAAAAGTTTAACTGCGTAAAGCCTACGCAGTATTATCTTTCACACAAAACAAATGACAACGGTCTCCTGAGTTATATATATATATATATATATATATATATATATATATATATATATATATATATATATATATATATATATATATATATATATATATATATATAGATAGATAGATAGATAGATAGATAGATAGATAGATAGATGGATAGATAGATAGATAGATAGACAGACAGACAGATAGATAGATAGATAGATAGATGAATATAGATATGCATTGTGATTTCCCGACAACGAAAACTAAGCAATTTTGTTTCCTCATTTGGAAACTTGATAATCTATCGACTGCATCGGAACCATAGGATTTTTTTTTTTTTAGAAATAAAAACTAAGAATAGCCTGATAAAAAGGAGGTAGATTACGCTCAGCCAGCTATTGTGAGACAAGAGAGATCGTAGATGTCATACAGTCTCATTCTGAGGCCAATGATCTGAAAACGAGAATGATTACAATCCTTCCATAAAAGATAAATACAATTCCTATATGCCATAGCCACAATCTCTAGGTGATATTAAGTCAAAGATATCAACAGATACAATTTTTGAGAGAAAAAAAATCTAATAAACAAAACAAGCAAAAATAAATAAACAACAGAGAAATAAGTACAAAACTAAACAACAGGTGTATGTAAATATTTAAGAGTATATCTGGAATGCTGGAAAAGCAAATTACGTATAATCCAGTAATTTTCTTTTTCTTCCTTGTTCCGAAACAGGACGATATTTTTATTTCTACCATAACGTTTTAGTAGCAAAAGACGTTCGACAACCCCCAATCCCCATTTACTTCGCGGTAGAGGATGTGGCTTATGAAATTACATCATAGCATTTGACAGTTCATGAGGTCACCCACAAACCAAATATCAAACTTCTTTTACTGTATATTTAAACTTTATTATCTACTGAGATCATAACAGAATTAATAAACCATTCTTTATAATTAGTGTTTTAAAAGCTTCTTTTCCTAAGAAGAGAAGTTTCTCATCCCTAATAATTAACATTCTCCTTTTGGATTATGTTCTTGCAATATATGCCTCTGCATCGCATACATCTGAACTTTTCTTTGAAAACAAACTTAAAATCATTTCTTTGAACACAATGGTACCCCCAGAAGTAGCAATTTTCTTAGTAAATAAACTTTTTAAACACCTCTTCGAAAACAAAGGTATATACTGTAGTTGAATTTTTCATCATTAGCAAACCTTCGAAAAATTTCTTCGAAAACATGGGTATCAAGAGAAACCCCCCCCCCTTTTTTTAATACAAAAATTCGGAAGATTCCCTCGAAAATGACTCTATCCAAAGTAGTTGCAACTACATATTTCTAAAAGGATAAATGCATAAAGCTTCTGAAACACAAGAGGTTTCAAGCAGCGTGAACCATCAAATAATCGACTTTCCATGTGCAATACGATTATAAACTTAATATATTCGTCGGTTTGTAGTACGTATTTCTAACTCCTCACCCTGCCCTGAAAATGAAATAAAAATGAAATTAAATGAAAGGA
>JAXCGZ010016395.1:17500-20654 GCA_037179515.1 Halocaridina rubra
ATGAATGGAGGGCAATACTCGACTCGGGAAGTGACATACACGTGTTTGAGCCAACCGCATGACGCTAGGAAGGGCATCACCTGCCTTAATATCCCCCAGCTTCAGCCTCTTTATCCACCCCCATTTGAATGGGAATTGCCAGTAACACTTAAAAAGGTAAAGAAACATGCACCCATCTAAAACATATGAGGCTGCATATCAGAAGGGAATCTCAAGTGTATTATTAATATACAGTACATACATATGTACGTTTCTAATTTTGGATCGCACGACTCCTGAGCAAAATATGGACATTTTCCATATTTCTATCTCAATTTTGACCGTTTGTCGCCAAGTTTTACGTATCGCAATACTCTGTTGATTACGTATAATATGCTTATTGCAACAATCAATTCTTATCTACAGTCCCTCATTATTCCGTTATGATCCGTTCATCGAAATATTACAATAAGTTTTATTTTTCAAAGAATTTCCCTCATGAATTGTCTACTGCAATATTCCATCAATTTCAAGCACCGCCCATCCCTTTCACTGGGTGGTCTGTGTACTGGAATGTAACTATTGCTTCTCTTGTTTTACAATTTCCCAATGCAAAATGTCCATTGCATATCCTATTGCTTCTCTGGAACTTACCTTTACATTCCTAATTTCCCCTAACACCACCATTCATCCATTCTCTCGCGTCCACTGTTTTCCATCATTATCGGCTGTCTATTTTAACGTTCCTTCTGTTCTCTCCTTTCCATTCATGACACGTCTCTTTCCCTCTGCAATCAGCCTTTCCTATTTATGTTTCCTGACTATATGTTCCATATCTTACCAGTTATAATGTGACCCTCGCATTATTTCATCCATTATTCTCGTCTTCGCTGTTTACCCATAATTAGCATTTGTCTAATGCAACAAAACACTCTTTGTTTCTGATATTCATCTCTTTTCCATCAAATGGCGCCTCTTTCCTTTAAAATCAGCCTTTCTTATTGGCGTCATCTGTCTACAATTTCCGTTCCATTCTTCTGAAGGGGAATGATATTTGTAATCCCTTGGTAGTCTCTCTTGACCTACTATCTAATATGATCCGACACATTCACCTTTATTCATACTCGTCATGAGAGTCATTTTCCTATACCACGAGTACCGTAAAAGAGACGTCCCTTCATTTCTCATTGGGAAAGGGGACACAAAATGAAAATTATTAATTGTACGCATGACTGGTCTTAACAAATTCTATGCAGGCTTAAGAGTTGCAGATTTTTATTTAACTTTTTAGTAAAAGGTAAAATACAATGGCAAACACAATTCCTTAATAGGTTGTTTTGCAGTATAAATAAAAAAACCTGGAAGAAGAAAGAGACGGCCAGCTTCTCTATATTCATATTCGTAAATGTCATTTTGTGATAGAAGAGGGGATTATAAAAATATCAGTGCTTGAATCGGTCAAAATAATAATAATAATAATAATAATAATAATAATAATAATAATAGTAATAATTACAGAAAAAAAACATGACAAAATAACATATAAACTAATTACATTTGATCCAAAAAATCTAGTAATGTAGTTATAAGTTTCGTGTAAAAAAAAAATGGTATAAAAGAAAGGAGCAGCGTAAATTAAACGCTTCCGCCGCCACCGTCATCGCCGCCGACGCCGCCGCCGTCATCGCCGCCGACGCCGCCACCATCTTAGTCAACACAGCAAATATCAAATTAACATTTTTTTGCATCACCAACAAAGAAATCTTACAACAGAAAAAGAATAAGAAAAATGAAAAAGAAAAAGAAAAACGAAAAAGCAAAACGAAAAAGAAAAGAAAAAGAAAAGAAAAAGAAAAAGAAAAAAGAAAAAAGAAAAAGAAAAAAGAAATGTAAAAGAAAAGAAGAAGAAGAAGAAGAAGAGAAGAAGAAGAAGAGAAGAAGAAGAAGAAGAAGGAAATATTACCTCACACATGATAAAAGAAATATTAATACTGATTTCCTTCCCCAGATCGACTCACTATACTACGATCTATCTACTTGACTGCGCTCTCTCTCTCTCTCTCTCTCTCTCTCTCTCTCTCTCTCTCTCTCTCTCTCTCTCTCTCTCTCTCTGTGTGTGTGTGTGTGTGTGTGTGTGTGTGTGTGTGTGTGTGTGTGTGTGTGTGTGTGTGTGATTACCTAATTGTGATTACCTAATTGTGTTTACGGGAAAGAGCCCAAAGCTCGTATCTTCCCGTCTCCTGATCGGTTCCATTTTTAGACTTAGTGATACTTATCATACCTGTCCTTAAAACTATGGATTGAGGTAGCATTAACTACCTCCTCGCTTAGCGAATTCCAATTATCAACTACTCTTACACTGAAAAAGTATTTCCTTACATCCTGCAAACAAGTTTTCTTCCGAAGCTTCAAACTATGACCTCTAGTTCTAGTGCCAGCCATATCGAAATATCGATCCCTATCCACTCTATCATAACCATGAAGGAATTTAAAGACTGTCACCATATCCCCCCTTACTCTTCTAGCTTCGAGTGATGGCAAGTCTAATTCCCTCAGCCTCTCATCATAACCGAGATTGCGTATTTCTGGCACCAGTTTCGTGGCATGTCTTTGAACTTTTTCAAGCTTAGCTATGTGCTTTTTCAAGTGCGGATTCCAAAAGGGGGCTGCATATTCGAGTTTTGGCCTCACATAGGTTACATAAATATTTCTGAACATTTCCTTGTCCATGTGCCTGAAGGCTACCCTTACATTTGATAAGAATGCATATGCTGCCCTTACTACGCCATTTATATGTATTTCTGGAGACAAATCTGCCAATATGTTTACTCCTAGATCTCTCTCATTTTCTGTCTCATATGTGTGTGTGTGTGTGTGTGTGTGTGTGTGTGTGTGTGTGTGTGTGTGTGTGTGTGTGTGTGTGTGTGTGTGTGTGTGTGTGTGTGTGTGTGTGTGTGTGTGTGTGTGTGTGTGTGTGTGTGTGTGTGTGTGTGTGTGTGTGTGTGTGTGTGTGTGTGTGTGTGTGTGTGTGTGTGTGTGTGTGTGTGTGTGTGTGTGTGTGTGTGTGTGTGTGTGTGTGTGTGTGTGTGTGTGTGTGTGTGTGTGTGTGTGTGTGTGTGTGTGTGTGTGTGTGTGTGTGTGTGTGTGTGTGTGTGTGTGTGTGTGTGTGTGTGTG
>JAXCGZ010016396.1:2500-20623 GCA_037179515.1 Halocaridina rubra
ATATATATATATATATATATATATATATATATATATATATATATATATATATATATATATATATATATATATATATATATATATATATATATATATATATATATATATATATATATATATATATATATATATATATATATATATATATATATATATATATATATATATATATATATATATATATATATATATATATATATATATATATATATATATATATATATATATATATATATATATATATATATATATATATATATATATATATATATATATATATATATATATATATATATATATATATATATATATATATATATATATATATATATATATATATATATATATATATATATATATATATATATATATATATATATATATATATATATATATATATATATATATATATATATATATATATATATATATATATATATATATATATATATATATATATATATATATATATATATATATATATATATATATATATATATATATATATATATATATATATATATATATATATATATATATATATATATATATATATATATATATATATATATATATATATATATATATATATATATATATATATATATATATATATATATATATATATATATATATATATATATATATATATATATATATATATATATATATATATATATATATATATATATATATATATATATATATATATATATATATATATATATATATATATATATATATATATATATATATATATATATATATATATATATATATATATATATATATATATATATATATATATATATATATATATATATATATATATATATATATATATATATATATATATATATATATATATATATATATATATATATATATATATATATATATATATATATATATATATATATATATATATATATATATATATATATATATATATATATATATATATATATATATATATATATATATATATATATATATATATATATATATATATATATATATATATATATATATATATATATATATATATATATATATATATATATATATATATATATATATATATATATATATATATATATATATATATATATATATATATATATATATATATATATATATATATATATATATATATATAATATATATATATATATATATATATATATATATATATATATATATATATATATATATATATATATATATATATATATATATATATATATATATATATATATATATATATATATATATATATATATATATATATATATATATATATATATATATATATATATATATATATATATATATATATATATATATATATATATATATATATATATATATATATATATATATATATATATATATATATATATATATATATATATATATATATATATATATATATATATATATATATATATATATATATATATATATATATATATATATATATATATATATATATATATATATATATATATATATATATATATATATATATATATATATATATATATATATATATATATATATATATATATATATATATATATATATATATATATATATATATATATATATATATATATATATATATATATATATATATATATATATATATATATATATATATATATATATATATATATATATATATATATATATATATATATATATATATATATATATATATATATATATATATATATATATATATATATATATATATATATATATATATATATATATATATATATATATATATATATATATATATATATATATATATATATATATATATATATATATATATATATATATATATATATATATATATATATATATATATATATATATATATATATATATATATATATATATATATATATATATATATATATATATATATATATATATATATATATATATATATATATATATATATATATATATATATATATATATATATATATATATATATATATATATATATATATATATATATATATATATATATATATATATATATATATATATATATATATATATATATATATATATATATATATATATATATATATATATATATATATATATATATATATATATATATATATATATATATATATATATATATATATATATATATATATATATATATATATATATATATATATATATATATATATATATATATATATATATATATATATATATATATATATATATATATATATATATATATATATATATATATATATATATATATATATATATATATATATATATATATATATATATATATATATATATATATATATATATATATATATATATATATATATATATATATATATATATATATATATATATATATATATATATATATATATATATATATATATATATATATATATATATATATATATATATATATATATATATATATATATATATATATATATATATATATATATATATATATATATATATATATATATATATATATATATATATATATATATATATATATATATATATATATATATATATATATATATATATATATATATATATATATATATATATATATATATATATATATATATATATATATATATATATATATATATATATATATATATATATATATATATATATATATATATATATATATATATATATATATATATATATATATATATATATATATATATATATATATATATATATATATATATATATATATATATATATATATATATATATATATATATATATATATATATATATATATATATATATATATATATATATATATATATATATATATATATATATATATATATATATATATATATATATATATATATATATATATATATATATATATATATATATATATATATATATATATATATATATATATATATATATATATATATATATATATATATATATATATATATATATATATATATATATATATATATATATATATATATATATATATATATATATATATATATATATATATATATATATATATATATATATATATATATATATATATATATATATATATATATATATATATATATATATATATATATATGAATCATATTTTGCCCCGACCGGGACTCGAACCTAGGACTTCTGATTACTAAGTCAAGGCGCTACCACTACACCGCAGAAGGTTAAAAGGAATCCAACCTTATAGCTTATATCTGCTATACTTGGGAATGAACGCATTCTAACTGAATGCCACTATGTTCATATTACAGATTCCCCAACCTCACTCGTGGCTTCATTTTAGCATTTAATTCAATTCCCAATCTTATTCGGACCATTAAATTCAAATAAGACACATTACATATGTGAAAACATGAATCATTTTTTGCCCCGACCGGGACTCGAACCTAGGACTTCTGATTACTAAGTCAAGGCGCTACCACTACACGACAGAAGGTTAAAAGGAATCCAACCTTATAGTTTATATCTGCTATACTTAGGAATGAACGCATTCTAACTGAATGCCACTATGTTCATATTACAGATTCCCCAACCTCACTCGTGGCTTCATTTTAGCATTTAATTCAATTCCCAATCTCATTCGGGCCATGAAATTCAAATAAGACACATTATATATGTGAAAACATGAATCATATTTTGCCCCAACCGGGACTCGAACCTAGGACTTCTAATTACTAAGTCAAGGCGCTACCACTACACCACAGAAGGTTAAAAGGAATCCAACCTTATAGCTTATATCTGCTATACTTAGGAATGAACGCATTCTAACTGAATGCCACTATGTTCATATTACAGATTCCCCAACCTCACTCATGGCTTCATTTTAGCATTTAATTCAATTCCCAATCTCATTCGGGCCATGAAATTCAAATAAGACACATTACATATGTGAAAACATGAATCATATTTTGCCCCGACCGGGACTCGAACCTAGGACTTCTGATTACTAAGTCAAGGCGCTACCACTGCATATATATATATATATATATATATATATATATATATATATATATATATATATATATATATATATATATATATATATATATATATATATATATATATATATATATATATATGTATATGAATCATTTTTACCCAGACTGGGACTTGAGCCTAGGACTTATAATTACTAAGTCAAGGAGCTACCAACTCCACCTCAGATGTAGTTGGTAGCGCCTTGATTTAGTGATTATGAGTCCTATGTATGTATATATATATATATATATATATATATATATATATATATATATATATATATATATATATATATATTTTTTTTTTTTTTTTTTTTTTTTTTTTTTTCCATCGAGTTTGACAAATTGACAGAAGATATAATTACCCTCATTTTGCCCGCGCACCAAGAAAGCATGAGAAGAAAAAAGTATTTGATTAAGGACGAAGGAGATGAAGAGGCAGGCTGAAAGAATAGTTATAGTTAATCAGGCCACGTCTAGGCCCTGAGAAAACTGTGGTTCATCACTTAGAAGGGGGAAAAGTCATAAGAGTTCGGGTAAACATATGGATGGAGAGAGTTCCAATTTTTTTAGGTGGAAGGAAAAAAGCAATCACTACACCGACAAATCCAGGCGCTACTAATCTCCACAGAGTACCTGTATGAAAAGGTCGTCTGGTGTTGTGTTACATGGTCTCGCCATTGAGGGAGGAATGCAACTCGCCAACTCACCAGGTCAGCAAAAAGAAATAGAATTTATCCTCCGACAAAGAGAAAAAGAATCCAGAATAGAAGTATGAGAAGGGTCACTGATCAGTCTGCCTCAGATTCAACTGTATCGAGGAGATAAGTATAAGAAGAAACACCCAGATATGAGAGTAGTATTTTAAGCAAAATTTAGACATTTGAATTCAGTGACTCCTCCAAGACAAGTTAAAGGCTATCTGGCTATGATAAAACCATACCTTGTTTGATAGTCTTTCTAAAATATAAACGACTTTATTATGAAATCAGAATTTGTGCCATACATGACTGCTGATAAACTAATTAGCAATATTTTAACTTATTTGAATATATCTGTGCTTACTATTATCCTTTTTATGAGTGTGACACCGGAACAGGAAAGAAAGCTGCCCTCTAAAGGCCAGAAAAAAAAGGAAGACAAGGAAAAAGTAAAAGTTTTATGACAAGACAGAAAATAGGGAATTATGCATAGTAGAAAACCGACAGGCTGAAAGAATAGTCGAAGTATTGGGGACCTACAGATATGGAAAGATTAGTCACTGATATGGCTATAGATCCACATTTTGAAGGAAGATAGATCATTAGAATTTGGAAAGGTAAAACAAGAAAGAGTTGCAGTGATTGATTTTGGATGGAAAGAAACAGTCGCTGCACCGACCAGTCTACTTGGCAGCTCATCAGAGCAGCAATGGAAGTACTAATGACAGAACAGAAAAGGGGATGATACCTAATGGCGAAGAGAAAAAATAATTCAGATTAGTCATAGAGGAGTATGATTGCCTGAGATTCCACCCTATCAAGGAAATAAGTGTAAAAGGAAGCACCCAGATGTGTGAACAGAGTTCTAAGCAGGAAAGATAACACCTTTATAGACTTTAAGTAATTGAAAACAGGAAAAGTAAGGATGAAAACGAAGCGAAATCCACACAATTTTTTATGCAGATTTAGAAATTTGGATTATGTGACTCCACCAAGACAAGTTAAAGGCTATCTGGCTTTTTATTATCTTAAATAATATTAAGAAGGTAAACTTAGATAGTTTCGAAGACATTCTGGCAATCAAGAGGAGAAGAACATAAAAATATAGCCAGAAAGTGTGTCTTGGAGGAATTGAATTTATCTACATTTTGGGTACCCAACTAAGATAGTCCATGTTTATTGGAGTTGAGAGTTGAAGAAAGGGTGATACTAGGAGGATTATGAGTTGCATATGAAGATTATGAAGAGAAGGCAGAGGAAAAATGGAGAGGATTCGTCGGTAAAGTTGTGAAGAAGAGAGGAGGATGGGGAATGAAGAAGATCGTTGATGAAGAGAAGGAAAAGAGTAGGTGATAGAAACGAGCCCTGTGGAACACCACTGGTAACTGGGACTGTGAAGTAAGAGTGATACGAGGCTGATTACGAGTTGCATATGAAGGTTATGGAGAGAGGGCAGAGGAAAAATGGAGGGTAAAATCGTCGGCAAAGTTGTGGAGAAGAGAGGAGGATGGGGAATGAAGAAGATCGTTGATGAATTGAAGGGACCGAGTAGGTGACTGAAAAGAGCTCTGTTGAAAATAGCTGGTAACTGTGACTGATATAGATGTTGTTCTATCAACTATCCCAGATATTAAACATTCAGAAAGAAAACTGAAAATCAGAGAACATAGAAATGGTTAAAGCTAATATCAGGAAGTTTGGTCAACAGAGTTTTGTGCCACACTCTCTCAAAAGTCTTAGAGATATCAAGGGTAATGGCAAAGTATTCCCCATAGTTCCTCAGAGAAGATGACCATTAATTAAATAGATAGAAGAGGAGGTTACATGTGGATCTTGCCTTGCTAAAGCCGTACTGGTTATCGAAAATAAGTGTGTTAGCTTCAAGATATTTCAAGAACTGAGGATTGAGCAAAGATTTAAATACTTTAGCAATTGGAGAGGTTAAGGCAATAAGTCTATACTTAGAATGATTAGAGTGGTAACCCTTTTTAAGAACAGGCTGAACTAGAGAGTGTTTTTTAGATGAAGGATAGATACTGGTTGAGAGAATGAGGTGAAAAAATAACAATGCACGAGAGCCAGTTCGTCTGCAAACTTTTTTTTTTTTTGAAGAGTGTAACACCGGGACAGGCAGAAACTGCCCTCATCAACAAAGGCCCGGGCACGAGAAAATACCAAGACGAAGGAAAAGAAAAAAGTTAAGGGCAAGGCAGAGATGAGGTAATGTCACACAAAGGAAAACGACAGACAGAAAAAAACAGTCAAAGTAAAGAGGACCCAGAGATATGGAGGACTAGGCTCTGAGATGACGATAGATCTGCTTTTTGAAGGATGAAAGGTCATAAGAATTAGGATAGAGAGAAGGAGGAAGAGAGTTCCAGAGGCTGGAGGTAGATGGGAAGAAGCAGTCGCTGCACCGACCAATCCGCGAGCTACAAATCTCCACACAGTAACTGTGAGATGAGGCCGCTTGGCGAGTGTTACACGGCCTCGGCAGTGGAGGAGGGATGCAACTCACCAACTCATCAGAGCAGCGATGGAAGTAGTAGTGATAGAAAAGCGAAAGGGAAGATACCTTACAGCGAAGAGAGAGAGAATCCAGGTTAGAAGTAAGAGAAGGATTATTAATGAGTCTGACTGCCTTAGATTCAACCCTATCAAGAAGATAAGTAAAGGAAGAAGCACCCCAGATGTGTGAGCAGCATTCTAAGCAGGGGCAGATAAGACCTTTGTAAATTTTAAGTAACTGCAATGAGGAGAAGTAATAACGAAAACGAAACAAAACCCCCAATTTTTTGGATGAAGATTTAGAAATTTGGATTATGTGATTCCTCCAAGACAAGTTAGAGGCTATATGGATTCCTAATATATTGATAGAGTTAAGAGGGTAAATTTCATTAGTTTCGAAGACAATAGGGTTATCAGGAGGAGAAGAAGATAAAGAGATAGCCAGAAACTGTGTCTTGGAGGCATTGAATTTAACTAAATTTTGAGTGCCCCATTCAGATACTCTCTGCAAATCAGAGTTAAGAGTAGAAGAAAGAGTGATACGAGATTGATTACGAGTAACAGATGAAGGTTGTGAAGAAAAGGCAGAGGAAAAGTGAAGAGTAGAATCATCGGCAAAGGCATGAAGAAGAGAGGAAGATGGGGATTGTAGAAGATCATTGATGAAGAGAAGGAAGAGAGTAGGTGAAAGAACAGAGCCCTGTGGAACACCACTGGAAACAGAGAAAGGGCTAGGTGTCGCGCCATCAACAACTACAGATATAGAACGGTCAGTAAGAAAACTGGAAATCAGAGAACAGAAAGAAGGGGTAAAGCCATAGGCAGGGAGTTTGGCCAACAGAGCCTTGTGCCACACTCTGTCAAAAGCCTTAGAGATATCAAGGGCGACGACAAAGGATTCCCCATAGTGCCTCAGAGAAGATGACCATACATGAGTAAGATAGGACAGGAGCTCACCTGTGGATCTTGCCTTGCGGAAGCCGTACTGGTGATCGGAGATAAGTGAGTTAGATTCAAGGGGTTTCAAGAAGTGAGCATTGTGCAAAGTTTCAAAAATTTTAGCAATAGAGGAGGTTAGAGCAATAGGTCGGTAGTTAGAAGGAATAGAACGGTCACCATTCTTAGGAACAGGTTGAACTAGAGCATGCTTCCAAGATGAAGGATAGATACTGGTTGACAGAATGAGGCGAAAAAGACGTCAAAGCACAGGATCCAGTTCATCTGCAAACTCCTTATGGAACCTAGCAGGGATACCATCGGGACCAGATGCCTTGCTTGTCTTTAGTGAGCGAAGAACCTTATGAACTTTGCATGAAGAAAGGCTAAGGGAGGGCATAGGGTTAGAGAGGGGAAAAGACTGAGGAACAGGTGGGCTGGAATCGTTGCTAGAAGAGTTGGCAGAAAAATGAGAACCAAAGAGAGTGGCTTTGTCAGTGGGAAAGCAAGCTATAGAACCATCAGAACGAATGAGAGGGGGAAAGCTTGAGTTACAGAAGTTTTTGGAGAGGTTTTTGGCTAAGGACCAGAAGCATTTGTCAGTGGGAGAGGAGTTAAGGTCATCAACTTTCCTTCTTATAAAGGAAGCCTTAGACCTTCGAATCTGAGCTGTACAGCGATTCCCAGCTATAATGAAAGCAGAGCAAGTTAAATCGGAAGGAGAGGCTTGGTAAGATCGGTGAGCCTGATTCCTAGCCTGGATAGCCATGGAGCAGGCACGGTCAAACCAAGGTTTAGGGGGAGAGAAAGTGTTTTGTAGAAGAGGGGATGTACGCCTACATTCCCGCGGTCATGATCTCGGAAACTTTTACAGCTACCCGATCAGGGTTGCGTGACCGAAAGCAGTAGTCATCCCATGGGAAGTCAAAGAGAAAGTTACGCAAATATTCATATTGGGTTCGCTCGAAGTGCCAAAGGCGGCGTTGAGTAGGAGGGATTGGTGGTGGGGGAGCAAAAATGGAAGAGACAGAGATCATGGAGTGGTCAGATTTACCAAGAGGGGAAAGCACAGAATAAGAGTAGTTTGAAGGGTTAGAAGTAAAAAATAGGTCAAGAGGGTTTGCAGCATGTTCGTGACTATCAGGAACGCGAGTAGGATGTTTGATAATTTGCTCCAGATCATGAGTAATAGAGAAAGCAAGAGCCTCGCTTCCTCCCACATCAGTGTGAGAAGAATGAAGCCACTCACTGTGGTGTACATTGAAGTCTCCAATGTAGAGAACTTCGGCATGTGGGTGAGAAGATAGCAAGGACTCATGGCACGAGGAGAGATATTCAAAGAAAGACACACACTCGGTGGAGTTTGGAGAACAGTAGCAGAAGCAAAGGATGATAGTGGTAGTGGAGAGATAGACTTTTAGCCAGAGAACATCAAAGTCAGGAGATTCAAGGTCCATGAGCCTCACAGTAGGAGTGTTAATGTTGCAGTAAGCACAGACTCCACCTTTGGAACGAAAACGAGTATACAGATTATAGTGGGAGATTTGGAAAGGGTCAGTGGAAGCATGTATAGACAACTGGGTTTCAGATAGGAGGAGGAGGTTAGGGAGGAAAGTGTCCAAGTGCTGTTCCACAGACGAAAGATTAGAGTTCAGCCCACGAATGTTTGAATAGTGAAGAGTGAAAGAAGCAGATCTATTGGGAGGTGTAAGGTTAAGAGCAGAACGATTACTACCACCAGGCGTGTCTGCACTCAAGCCAATGGTAGAGTCAACACGATCCCCGGAGATTTTTCGCGCCCCCCTATGCCAGGTACTGGGGGCCATTAGTTGTGAACCTTCCATAAATAATGACAAAATGTGAGGAAAAGGAAAGTAAAAGAGACAGATGTGCAGAATGTTGTGACTTGTCAAATGTAATGGAATAGCAAGAGATGTGTAATGAATATGCCAGAATATTCAGTGTAGATGTAGGCATGAGGAAAGAACCGTCCTGAAGGAAGACTCAACCTGGAACTGTCTGGACCATTCCTAGTTGCATCCTAATACGTTCAGTCGTAGTCTTTCAACGGGCGGCTGGAATACCATCGGGTTCAAATTCCTGGCATTAAACAATGAGAACCAAATAGAATGATTTTATCAGTGGGAGAGAAAGTTAAAAAACCATCAGGACGCATGAGAGTGGGAAAGCTTGAGTTACAGAAGTTTTTGGAGAGGCTTTTAGCCAAGGACCTGAAACATTTACTAGAAACATTCTTAAAAAAGAAGCTTTAGACTTCCGAATCTGAGCAGTGCAGCGATTATTTTCTGTAATAAAAGCAGAGCAATGTATATCTGAAGGAGAGGCCTCATACGACCATCATGCCCGATCCATTGTCTGAATAACTAATGAACAGGCAAGGTCAAACCTAAGTTTAGGGGGAGAAAAAAAAGGCACAGATGAGGGATAAATGTCTCCATTCCCGAGGTTATGATTTCAGTAACCTTTAGGGTTACTTAGTATACAAATAAAGAGACATCGAAGCATAAATCCATTCTTTTTCTGTTTAACATTGCAAATAACGCTAGTGAAATAAACAAACATACTTACCTCTTATGGCAAGCTTTTCAGAGCGTCGAGTCAAAGCACACACTAGCTGTAAATCAAACATATCTGAGACGAAATTTTAACAAAATACTGCAATCATATTTGATAATTGTAGTCATTAAATATGAAACGCTTGGAAGCCTAACAAGCATTGTAAATTAAAAATATTTTATACTAAAGCTGATATCTCAAGAGAATTTCTTATTTTTATTTATTTTTATCATATGTAAAAGGTTGGCTCATGGCACCAGCCGCCCGTTGCGATACTACATCTGAATATTTTTTGAACTTAAATAGGTCTGTCCAGGACAGCTCGATGTTAAGTTTTCCTTCACTTACGGCTCTTTTTCTATGCCTATAGCTACACTGAATATTTCTGGATATTCATTAGACATCTTTTATTATCCCTTCACATTTGACAAGTCAATACACTCTCTATCTCTGTTTATCTTTACTTTATGTATTCTTCGTGCCCAGGCCCGATGAGGGCTGTTTTATTTTATTATTTTTTTGGTCCGTCCTAGTGTTACAATCATTAAAAAAAAGTCAGGGTTACTGGCCCGAAAGCAGTAGTCATCCCATGGGAAATCAAAGAGAAATTCACACAAAATCATTACGCTGAATTTGATCAAGAGCAAGAACGTTGATAGGGCAGATAGACTTTAATGCAACCTCATCGAGGATATAAGTTTTAGATGTGAGAGCAGGACTCTAAGTAGTGACATAAATGACGAAATTATAATAAAAATGAAACAAAGCTCTAAAAGTCTTAGATGCACTTTTATCGAAGTTAATTAAGTTAGTCCTCCAAGACAAGTAAGAGGCTATCTGTATTTCTAACGTGTTGATAGAATTCAGAAGACAAATTTTATTGCAAATTATGGAAAATATATTTTAGTCGTTTTCTTCAATGAACATTGGCGTACCATATAAATATATATATATATATATATATATATATATATATATATATATATATATATATATATATATATATATATATATATATATATATATATATATATATATAAGAACATAAGAACATAAGAATAGAGGACACTGCAACATGCCTACTGGCACACACGAGGCAGCTCCATTTTTGAATTGTATTTTCAGCATGTCTAACCTATTCTATTCTACTCTACTTATTTATTCTATTTTTCTTTTTATGATTTTTCTAATAAGCACTAACCTATTCATACCCACCCTACCTCTGTCATATGTCTATCTAATCTACATTTGAAGGTGTCTAAGGTATTGGCATTTACTATCATACTAGGAAGCTTGTTCCATGCATCAGCTACTCTATTACCAAACCAATTTTTACCAATTTCCCTTCTGAACCTAATTTTATCAAGATTAAATCCATTATTACGAGTTCTGGTTTGATCATGAATTTTTAAAACTTTATTAATATCTCCCTTGTTAATCCCTTTAAACCATTTATACACTTCAATCATATCCCCCCTAACTCTTCGCCTCTCTAGAGAATGTAGATTAAGTTTTTTTAATCTGTCCTCATATGGTAGATTTCTGATATTGTGTATCATCTTGGTCATTCTTCGCTGCACTCTCTCCAAGGATTCAATTTCCATTCTATAATAGGGTGACCAGAATTGCACAGCATATTCTAAATGGGGCCTAACTAATGCAAGATAGAGCTGCAAAATAACTTTTTCCGTCCTATTGCTGACGCTTCTTGAGATAAATCCTAAAATTCTGTTTGCTTTATTTCTGACTGCTGTGCATTGCTCTCTTGGCTTAAGACTACTACTCACAAGAACTCCCAAATCCCTTTCACACTGAGAACTCATGATTTCATGATTATTTAGCTTATAACTAGTATTGTCTTTTATAGTACCCATTTTAACTACTTTACATTTTTCAACATTAAATTCCATTTGCCATTTGTCCGACCATTCAGATAATCTATTTAGATCTTCCTGTAAAGCATGAATGTCTTCTTTTCCATTTATAGTTCTACCTATTTTAGTGTCGTCTGCGAATTTACTTAGGTTACTATTGATATCCGAATCCAGATCATTTAGATATACGATGAATAATAGAGGACCCAGTACCGAGCCTTTGGGTACCCCGCTAGTAACCGAGCCCCACTCTGATTTCTCTCCATTTATGCAAACCCTCTGTTTTCTGTCTTTTAACCATTGTTTGATCCATCTGAACACAGCTCCTCCTATACCATGAGCTTCCAGCTTTTTAACTAATCTTTTGTGAGGAACTCTATCAAAAGCTTTGCTAAAATCTAGATATATTGTATCATATTCTTTGCCACAATCTACTGCCTCGTAAGCTTCTGAATAAAAAGACAGTAAGTTTGTAATGCACGAAAAACCCTTAAGAAACCCGTGTTGTGAAAGTTTTATCAGTCTGTGTAATTCTAGATGTGCCCTTATTTTATTTGCAATTATGGATTCTAGAATCTTACCCACTGTTGACGTTAAACTTACCGGCCTATAATTATTCTTTTTAACACGTTCTCCTTTTTTAAATATTGGTACCACATCTGCCAATTTCCACTCCATGGGTACCGATCCTAATTTTATTGAATTATTAAATAATGCAGTTAGAGGACAACTAAGCTCTTCCTTGCATTCCTTTAATATTCTAGCATATATTCCATCAGGTCCCGGAGATTTATGAGCCTTTAATTTATCTATTTCTTTTATTACCTCCTCTCTCGTAATATTTATTGAACTAAGTATATTATCGGGACTGTCTCTGTAAATGGATTCTACTTCCGGAATATTTTCCAAGTTTTCATTTGTAAATACAGATAAGAAATAATCACTTAAACATGTACACATCACTTTATCGTCATCTGTGATATGGCCATTGGCTACTTCAATTGGTCCGACTTTTTCCTTAAATTTTGTTTGATAATGTTGATAAAACCCTTTAGGATTTTCTTTAGCTTCTCCTGCTATTCTAACTTCGTATTTTCTTTTCGACTCTCTAACTATCTTTTTAACTTCCCTGTTTAACTGTATATATTGCTGCCTCACCTGCTCTTCACCTCTTTTTAGTTTCCTGTATATTCCTCTTTTAATACCTATAAGATTCTTTATTCTATTGTTCATCCATTTAGGGTCATTTTTTCTTGATCTGCAATGTTTCATGGGAATATAGTCTCTCTGACTATTCTTAAGAGTCATGACAAAATTGTTATATTCCTCATCCAAATTTATATTAACTGACGGGCTGCTGTTCTTTCCTGTGAGAGAATTTAATGTATTGATCTTATCTTGTGATAATCCTTGGCAAGTGGTACTCAAATTTCGGGGTAATCCGCTACCTGCGACCTGACCTGCTGGATTAACTACCCACATCTGTACCCCAGAAATCCCTTCCCATACCTCATTAGATAATTTAGTTTTTAAGCCCTCAAAATCTCCTGCTCTAAAGTTTGGAACAATATTCTTATTTTCCTTTATAGTTTCCTTGAAAATTATGTTAAATCTAATGGAATCATGGTCACTGTTGCCCAATTTTTCACCAACTTCTAAATTTGTAACCATATTCTCTCTATTACTAAGAACTAAATCTAGTGTATTTACCCCCCGTGTTGCTTCATGTACATGCTGAGGAAGGAAATTGTCTTCTACTACTTCCAAAAACTCCTTAGAGCTACTATCACCTGTTATGGTTTCCCAGTTAATATGTCTAAAATTAAAATCGCCTACAATGCAAACTCTATTTGACCTGCTCACTTTAGAAATTTCATCGTATATAACTTGCGACTCTATATTATCTAGATCAGGTGGTCTGTAGACTACTCTTACAACTTAACTTTCTATATTATTTTTAATTTCAACCCATAAGGTTTCTGAATTTAGATTTGTCTTAATTCCAGACTTAATGCAGCTTCTGAGGCTATCTTTAATATACATAATTACCCCTCCCCCTCTTTTATCTGCACTACGATCAGCATTATAAAGTTTATATCCTGTAATTATGTACTCAGCTTTAAGGTGTTTGCTTTCTAAATTAATCCAACTTTCACTAATGCATATTATATCCGGTCTCTCACTACATACTATGGCTCTCAGTTCTTCTATCTTGTTACCTAAACTACGGCTATTTGTATAATATACTTTTAAACTTTCTCTAGCTTCACCCTTCTTGTGGCTATTCTTTTTGTTAATATTTGTTCTATGTAACAAATGGTTCTTATCCTTAGACTCCCAGTTATTTGACCCACTATTTACAGTTTGCATTGTAGGCGATTTTAATTTTAGACATATTAACTTGGAAACCATAACAGGTGATAGTAGCTCTAAGGAGTTTTTGGAAGTAGTAGAAGACAATTTCCTTTCTCAGCATGTACATGAAGCAACACGGGGGGTAAATACACTAGATTTAGTTCTTAGTAATAGAGAGAATATGGTTACAAATTTAGAAGTTGGTGAAAAATTGGGCAACAGTGACCATGATTCCATTAGATTTAACATAATTTTCAAGGAAACTATAAAGGAAAATAAGAATATTGTTCCAAACTTTAGAGCAGGAGATTTTGAGGGCTTAAAAACTAAATTATCTAATGAGGTATGGGAAGGGATATCTGGGGTACAGATATGGGTAGTTAATCCAGCAGGTCAGGTCGCAGGTAGCGGATTACCCCGAAATTTGAGTACCACATGCCAAGGATTATCACAAGATAAGATCAATACATTAAATTCTCTCACAGGAAAGAACAGCAGCCCGGCAGTTAATATAAATTTGGATGAGGAATATAACAATTTTGTCATGACTCTTAAGAATAGTCAGAGAGACTATATTCCCATGAAACATTGCAGATCAAGAAAAAATGACCCTAAATGGATGAACAATAGAATAAAGAATCTTATAGGTATTAAAAGAGGAATATACAGGAAACTAAAAAGAGGTGAAGAGCAGGTGAGGCAGCAATATATACAGTTAAACTGGGAAGTTAAAAAGATAGTTAGAGAGTCGAAAAGAAAATACGAAGTTAGAATAGCAGGAGAAGCTAAAGAAAATCCTAAAGGGTTTTATCAATATTATCAAACAAAATTTAAGGAAAAAGTCGGACCAATTGAAGTAGCCAATGGCCATATCACAGATTACGATAAAGTGATGTGTACATGTTTAAATGATTACTTCTTATCTGTATTTACAAATGAAAACTTGGAAAATATTCCGGAAGTAGAATCCATTTACAGAGACAGTCCCGATAATATACTTAGTTCAATAAATATTACGAGAGAGGAGGTAATAAAAGAAATAGATAAATTAAAGGCTCATAAATCTCCGGGACCTGATGGAATATATGCTAGAATATTAAAGGAATGCAAGGAAGAGCTTAGTTGTCCTCTAACTGCATTATTTAATAATTCAATAAAATTAGGATCGGTACCCATGGAGTGGAAATTGGCAGATGTGGTACCAATATTTAAAAAAGGAGAACGTGTTAAAAAGAATAATTATAGGCCAGTAAGTTTAACGTCAACAGTGGGTAAGATTCTAGAATCCATAATTGCAAATAAAATAAGGGCACATCTAGAATTACACAGACTGATAAAACTTTCACAACACGGGTTTCTTAAGGGTTTTTCGTGCCTTACAAACTTACTGTCTTTTTATTCAGAAGTTTACGAGGCAGTAGATTGTGGCAAAGAATATGATACAATATATCTAGATTTTAGCAAAGCTTTTGATAGAGTTCCTCACAAAAGATTAGTTAAAAAGCTGGAAGCTCATGGTATAGGAGGAGCTGTGCTCAGATGGATCAAACAATGGTTAAAAGACAGAAAACAGAGGGTTTGCATAAATGGAGAGAAATCAGAGTGGGGCTCGGTTACTAGCGGGGTACCACAAGGCTCGGTACTGGGTCCTCTATTATTCATCGTATATCTAAATGATCTGGATTCGGATATCAGTAGTAACCTAAGTAAATTCGCAGACGACACTAAAATAGGTAGAACTATAAATGGAAAAGAAGACATTCATGCTTTACTGGAAGATCTAAATAGATTATCTGAATGGTCGGACAAATGGCAAATGGAATTTAATGTTGAAAAATGTAAAGTAGTTAAAATGGGTACTATAAAAGACAATACTAGTTATAAGCTAAATAACCATGAAGTCATGAGTTCTCAGTGTGAAAGGGATTTGGGAGTTCTTGTGAGTAGTAGTCTTAAGCCAAGAGAGCAATGCACAGCAGTCAGAAATAAAGCAAACAGAATTTTAGGATTTATCTCAAGAAGCGTCAGCAATAGGACGGAAAAAGTTATTTTGCAGCTCTATCTTGCATTAGTTAGGCCCCATTTAGATTATGCTGTGCAATTCTGGTCACCCTATTATAGAATGGAAAGTGAAATATTGGAGAGAGTGCAGCGAAGAATGACCAAGATGATACACAATATCAGAAATCTACCATATGAGGACAGATTAAAAAAACTTAATCTACATTCTCTAGAGAGGCGAAGAGTTAGGGGGGATATGATTGAAGTGTATAAATGGTTTAAAGGGATTAACAAGGGAGATATTAATAAAGTTTTAAAAATTCATGATCAAACCAGAACTCGTAATAATGGATTTAAGCTTGATAAATTTAGGTTCAGAAGGGAAATTGGTAAAAATTGGTTTGGTAATAGAGTAGCTGATGCATGGAACAAGCTTCCTAGTATGACAGTAAATGCCAATACCTTAGGCACCTTCAAATGTAGATTAGATAGACATATGACAGAGGTAGGGTGGGTATGAATAGGTTAGTGCTTATTAGAAAAATCATAAAAAGAAAAATAGAATAAATAAGTAGAGTAGAATAGAATAGGTTAGACATGCTGAAAATACAATTCAAAAATGGAGCTGCCTCGTGTGTGCCAGTAGGCATGTTGCAGTGTCCTCTATTCTTATGTTCTTATGTTCTTATATATATATATATATATATATATATATATATATATATATATATATATATATATATATATATATATATATATATATATATATATATATATATATATATATATATATATATATATATATATATATATATATATATATATATATATATATATATATATATATATATATATATATATATATATATATATATATATATATATATATATATATATATATATATATATATATATATATATATATATATATATATATATATATATATATATATATATATATATATATATATATATATATATATATATATATATATATATATATATATATATATATATATATATATATATATATATATATATATATATATATATATATATATATATATATATATATATATATATATATATATATATATATATATATATATATATATATATATATATATATAT
>JAXCGZ010016397.1:0-20587 GCA_037179515.1 Halocaridina rubra
CGCATGGACACCGTTTAACCAAGCAAGGTGAAGCAGATTGTTAGAAATATCGACCCTTCATAAAAATGGCAAGAGTTATATAGCGAAAGAAGAATATATTGGGTCTTTGTACTATAAAAAAAAAATTTTAATTTTTGAATGTTTTGTACTAGAAGTCTGTGAAGATTTCGTGCGTTATAGCACAAAATTTTAACTATTATTTTGGATAAACTGTTTCATAGTCCTCTGCTACTACTACTGCTACTACTACTCCTACTACTACTACAGTTTCTAGTGCTACCTACTTCGTACTCTCCCAAACTTTTGTATTCTTTTTAAAGTATGGAGATTCGATCAAAGTCTTTAAGTAGTTTCTGGGAAGGGGATTCATGACAATTTTACAAGAGCCTTACTCTAATGGGTTCCAATAAAGTCTAAGAGGGTCTACGAGAGGGAAACTGCAGTTCCCAGGGCAATGAAACGAATATATGTTTCCTTTAATGTTCAGTGCTTTATATCGGCACCCCCTTGACTATCGAATAGTAATTGTCTTCGACGATAATAGTGTTGGCTATCGTAGTTTGTGATAGTCATGGCTAGTACAGTTGAAAAGCCATGGTACTAACTATCGCAGTTTTGAATAGTAATGGTTGCTGACAATCGTACCGTTGAAAAATCACAGCATACAGACTATGAAGTACATCCCTAATTATGTTCATTCATTAAACATTTACTCTCGCACTGCGTATACACATTCAAGAACATTAAGGTACTTAGAACATACAAGACTTGATATATATATATATATATATATATATATATATATATATATATATATATATATATATATATATATATATATATATATATTTTTTTTTTTTTTTATTTTATTTTTTTTTTTTTTTAAGGGCTAAAGGCTTTACAGTGGTGACAGGCGATGATGGAGACACTCCTTAAGTGGCATGTAAAGGGGGATTATTACAGTTCTTATAAGTATTACACTTACAATAATGCGCATTAATTATTTAATTTTAGAAAAACGAAAATTAAGATAAAACACAGATAATGTACTTTTAGGCGCACCGTTGAAGTGACTTAGGCCCGATTTCTTAAACAGTGTAAACCTAGGATACCATATTGTTAGTTAGCTAGACTTACACAAATGGATTTCATAAACGCATCTGACGCGGTTCTGTGTATGGCTAGGATCCCGCATGGGATCCTAGCCATACACAGAACCACGTCAGATGCGTTTATGAAATCCATTTGTGTGTGTCTAGCTAACTAACAATATGGTATCCTAGGTTTACACTGTTTAAGAAATCAGGCGTTAGAGACACCTCTGTACAAGTGTATAGAGAAGCCTCAAGATTATGAAAATTTCAAACATGTACATTAATATAAAGCATCTTTACAATACAACAAAGTTGCAAAACTCAAAGCGCAACGTAAAGGTGCGTCCACACCAGCAACAAAACTGACAACTGCATGTTGCCACACAGGCAACATACAGTCGGAAACAAGTAGTAAACATTGACCTAAACATCGCAGTTGACATCTACAGACACCAGTAGTACCAAAATATCACTTACAGCGCCATACCAACATATCGACACCATCGTATCAGTAGCAACACAAACATTGTTGCGTCCAATGTTGTCAGTTTTGTTGCCGGTGTGGACGCACCTCTATGCTGTGTGTGTGTGTGTGTGTGTGTGTGTGTGTGAGAGAGAGAGAGAGAGAGAGAGAGAGAGAGAGAGAGAGAGAGAGAGAGAGAGAGAGAGAGAGAGAGAGAGAGAGAGAGAGAGAGAGAGAGAGAGAGAGAGAGAGCACCTTCGATGCTATGAAAGATTTTAAACATGAACATCACCTATATGAAGTTAAGAAGGCGACAGCTTCAGTGACTGATATGATTTTGACTTTTGGAGAGTCGCAGTTTTTAAGAAAAAACATCTGTTTGCTATTGATTCCTTATTCTCTATAATTATTAATGTCAATTTATCTTTATACGTCTGAATATGCATTGTTGTTGTTGTTGATTTTATTACTATTATTATTATTATTATTATTATTATTATTATTATTATTATTATTATTATTATTATTATTATTATTATTATTATATTTTTAGTATTATTATTATTATTAGTAGTAGTAGTAGTAGTTGTAGTAGTAGTAATAATAGTAGTAGTAGTAGTAGTTGTCGGTGTGGCGGTAGTGGTAGTGGTAGCGGTGGAGGCGGCTGCGGCGGGGGTGGTGGTGGTGATAGTAGTTCGGGTACTTCCTTCTGGCAATTACTTATAACTCTAGATCTTCTCACCATCATACACTTATTACTCCAGTTCCTCTCTCAGTCAGTAACTTAAAACTTTAGCCCTACTAAGAGATACTGACTTAAAACCTTAGCTCTTCTAACTTTAATTTACTATAAACTATATTCCTCAATCACTCACTTAAAACTCTAGTTCTGCTCTCAATCACTTACTAAAAAAAAAAAAATCATTAGGCTATCAGTCACTCACCTGAGAGTATTATACTTAAATCCATATATTACTTCTAACCATAATTCCTTTACTACTCCTTTCCCTCTCTCAGTCATTCACTTGAAATCCTGGTTCTTTTATTACTTTACTTCCAAAATTCTTCTGACACTCTGGATCACCCACAATATATCCTGGAAAGACGCTATAAATCTTTCTCACTCATTACCTTGATTCCAGAGACCATAAAAGTCGACAGGATATAGTTCTTCTAACCAACATTTCCTTAAGTCTTTCTCAGTCACTCACTTAAAACCCTAATTCTTTCAATACGTTAATTCTTCTTACACTCTGGAATACCCTCAACATATTCCAGACACATGTTATATCTTTCATTCTCACTTCACTCAATTCCAGAGCCCATAAAAGTCGACATGTTATAGTGCTTCACTTAATTCATCCATAGATTTATGTAGCATCCTCTTGTTTATATAATGGTCTTGAACGTTTTATGTGTTTCACGGTTATACACACTGAATTTCATGATTATTAACAGCGAGGACAACTGAAGACTCACAGTTACTCACACTAGGGACTCCTGCAGATTCACAGTCTTTCACACTGAAGACAACTAAAGTCTTAGTTATTAACAGTGAAGACTCCAGAACACTCACCGTTTCACACTGAACACTCACCATTATTTATAGTAGTTCAGTTCAGTTCCGGTTTTACGTCAAGGACTCCCTTTTCTACTAAGGGCTAGGACGGTTGCCTTCTTCCGAAGGACTTGTTTTGGCAGATGTAATCATTACCCTGAGTGCATGCCCTTGCTAACCTCAGACCGTGACGGGGCGCGAATCCTCGACCTGACGCCTCAGAGTCACGGACGCTACCGCTAGAGCCACGGTGACTACACTCACCATTATTTATACTGGAGTCTCTTATCTATTAACACAGAAGACACATGAGGAGTCACTATTCACGTTCGCGAGCTCAAATATATCGCACTGAAGTCCCCTGAAGTCTCATATTTACTAACACTAAGGAGACATTCTGAAGAATTCACAAGGCTCAAGTAATACACACTAAAAATCCTGAAGACTCACGGTTACTCACACTAACGATTCCTGAAGACTCACATATATTGACACTGTGGACTCGCAGTTATTCACACTAAAAGTTCCACATGTCTTGAATATATACACACTTAAGATTTCTGAACGCTCACACTTGCTCACAGTGAAGACACCTGAAACCTCACAGGTGATGACGCTGAAGACTTTGAAGATTTGCAGTTATACACACTGAAAACTTCAGAAAATTTTCAATACTTCACACTGAAAACTTCAGAAGTCTTAATTCTTCACACTTAAAACTCCAAGTCTTAATACTTCACACTGAAAACTCCAAAAGTCTTAATTCATCACACTGAAATCTCCTGAAGACCCACACCCAAGACATAAAGATCGTGGTAGTAGAGTATTTGTAATCAGCCGATTGTTGATACTGCCTTGGGTTAAAATTAGGTCATATTCTAAGATTTATATGTAAAAAAAAAAAACTATATTATTTTAATT
The DNA here is from genome assembly GCA_037179515.1 of Halocaridina rubra. Lineage (NCBI taxonomy): Eukaryota > Metazoa > Arthropoda > Malacostraca > Decapoda > Atyidae > Halocaridina > Halocaridina rubra. Next base: position 4,037 of record JAXCGZ010016397.1, read on the forward strand.
AATGACCAAAAAAGTTTTTGCAATAAAAGTGATTGTAAAATTCAAGTTTTCACTGGTGATGGACACTTAATTGTAAAATATTGATTTAGAATTATTTACAGTCAAATATTTATTGTGTGTATGTGTGAGTGAGAGATAGATAGATAGAGAGACAGACACAGACAGACAGACAGAAGGACAATCGATAGACCATATATATATATATATATATATATATATATATATATATATATATATATATATATATATATATATATATATATATATATAGATAGATAGATAGACAGATAGAGATAGATAGATAGATAGATAGAGAGGGAGAGAGAGAGAGAGAGAGAGAGAGAGAGAGAGAGAGAGAGAGAGAGAGAGAGAGAGAGAGAGAGAGAGAGAGAGAGAGAGAGAAACCCTTTGTTTGTTTGATAACTTAAAAACCATCGATCGATGAAAGATTCATTGTTTACAAGTCCTCTTCCAGCTCCTTTTGGCTAGTTCTTAAAAGGACCCTTCCAGGTTCGATCCCCCCCTCCGCTTTACACAAAAGGGGGAATGGAGGAGGGGAGAGTCATTACCACTGACCCCTTCCCCTCCCCATCCTTCCAAACTCCCACACCCCCATCCATTAAGAAGGAGAAATGAAGGGGTCTTGATATCTAAATAATTGCATTTTTTTTTCTTGTAATATATTTTCTCATATAGGTTCATCCCACCACCTCACTTGACAAAAAAGGGGTGATGGAATGGGGGTCATAGGCAGGGATCCCGTACCCACCCCATATTCAAACCCCCACACCCAAATCAATTACAAAGGGGGTAATGAGGGGGTTTTACTGCAAAAATTATTGTATTTGTAAGAGCTTGCTTCTGAAGCCAAACAAAAATTAAAATAAATAAATAAACAAACAAATAAATAAAGAAATATATAAAAAATAATCTATATCTACTATTATACACAGAGACCAATATCCTCTTTGTGAGGAGGGATGGCCGAGTTGAAGCACACCCATTTTTAGGTTCTGGTTACAATTATTCTCAGAACTCATGTGCTCAAGATATAGATGAAGGGAGATAAGGAAGGAGGAATTCCAATTTCTATCACTCCGCCCCATTTCCTGGACATTAATGACACGCAGGAGAATATGGAGGGAATATGCCTGATCCTAAACTCAGGGATAGAAAGAAGACAATGCAGAGTAGGACAGAATGAGAGATTGAAGTGTTGGAGACAAAGAACACCCAACTCTTCACTTGGATAGAACCTACCCATCTCCAAGCAAGAAGAAAATGTACAATAACAGAATAATAGGACATTAAAGGCAGAGGGAACTCATCGTCTCACTTGGATAGAATCCACCCAACCATATATTAAAAAAAAAAAAAAAAAAAAATCAGAGTAACAGAAAAGGGAAAATGCACTATGGGAGGTAGAGTACACTTAGCTCCTCACTTGGATAGAACCCACCCTCTGTACAAAAGTAAATATATAATATACTGAAGCAAGATACATAAATATGTCAGATATAATTATATCAAACGACACACACACACACACATACATATATATATATATATATATATATATATATATATATATATATATATATATATATATATGAAAATAAATATATCAGTCGAAATTAAAAATATCAGGCAGTATATTAATCAATCAGGCATAAAAAGACATATATAATGAATAACGCCTTGTATATCTATTATCAAAATAAATTCTTTTAGAGAGAGAGAGAGAGAGAGAGAGAGAGAGAGAGAGAGAGAGAGAGAGAGAGAGAGAGGAGAGAGAGAGAGAGAGAGAGAGAGAGAGAGAGAGAGAGAGAGTCTTACACGCATCCTTAATAAATATCTCTTGAAAGATGAAGCTATAGCGAACCTATAATAGAAAAATAAAATATTAAACGAAAATTATAAGCATTATTGATGATATGTTATCATCATAATAATTAAAAGGTAAATTTTTTCGCTTATTATTATTATTATTATTATTATTATTATTATTATTATTATTATTATTATTATTATTATTATCTTTATTATTATTATTATTATTATTATTATTATTATTATTATTACTATTACTACTAATATTATTATTATTATTATTATTATTATTATTATTATTATTATTATTATTATTATCATTGTAATTATTATTATCATCGAATAATCGAACTCATAAATAACGAAACATTAAAACTCCAAAAAATATGCAAATAAGAGAAATATTATATATTGATTAAGAGGTAAAATAAACATGTAAGAAAAACTTCTAAATAAAAAATTTCACATCTAAAAAATAAATTAATAAATACAAAAGGACATTTTTAACCATTAACTTAATACAGAATAATAATTAAATAAATAAACTATATAAATTAAATAAATATCTAAGTAAGTTTTGACAAAGATATTAAAAAATTATTAACAATTGATAAGTAAATAAATAAATTAATAAATAAATAATGAAATAAATAAATAAATTCCTCTCTTATGAGAACAATAATTATATTTCTGCATTTTCTGTGGTGGGTGGGTGGTCTTCTCTGGGTGGTGGGTGGATGGGAGGTTTCCTCATATCAGGCGCAAAGCCCCCTGAGCTCAACTTCAATCCTCCGAGGTTGGAGGAGACCCCAATCATGGAGGATTTTTTTTTTTTTTTTTTTTTTACGGAGGAAAGTATCCAGATTACTAATCAAAAGTTTTGAGCTCTCACTGAACACCCACCCTCACCCCCACACGATTACCCTCACCTTCTCACACCCAAGGACCCCCCTTACCCAATCAGCCACTACTCCCTCTCCTCTGAAAAACGCATCATCAACACTAGTTTAGCCTATCTCAACACCTAATTCCATTGGATTAGGGATGTTTAACCATGGTTGTGAACTCTATTGTGAAATAAATGTATGCATACATACATACATATATGTATAGTAGTAGGTTGGCTCACTGCACCAGCCACCCGTTGCAATGCGAAAACTGAAAGACTCTTGGACTTGAATAGGACTCGCCAAGACACTTGGTATCAAGTCTTCCTTCATGTCCATTTCTTTTTCTATCCTTACTTTTAAACCGAATATTTAGACGTATCCATTACACATCTTATATTATCCTTTCAAATCTGACAAGTTACAACACTCCCCATCTCTGTTTCTCTTTGCTTTCTTTCTTAGATAGATATCGGAACTGAAACCCGGCAACCTTTACCTTGACCTTTACTTATAAATGTGCTCATAGATTTGTAACAGAATACCCATTGTATAATGGAAATAAAGGTTTAAAATAAATAAATAAAGGGTCTCATCATGAATATGATTATGGAAGGTCCACAACTTATGGCCCCCAATACCCGGCAACGAGGGGTGCTGAGAGTGTTCATAGCATCCTACGAAGCCATAGCTTACTGTGTAATCATCCCCCATACTGGATAAAAAAATATTCAGCCATGGCCAATTCTTCAGATACAACAGCTAGACTGGCCATAGAAGCACTTTTGATTAGCAAGTTAAAACCTTCTTCAAGAACTTCTTAAGAATCCTCAACTGCTCTCTTGTGCTTTTGCTTTGTGAAATATATTTTAAACAACGAGTGTCAGCCAGTAACATTTTGACATTGTTATAGTGTGTGTGTCTGTATTTTAGTATTCAAGTACATTGACATTATGTTCATGATTAGTACTTTCTTTTTCCTTATTGTAGTATATTCTACACTTTTACTGAGATTTGTTTTTGGTCAGTTTTATCATAGGTCTGATGATAATAGAAACTGATGAAACGTTACAATAAAGCTGTTTATGCTCATACAAGCTTTGGTGATGACTTTTAACATTATATAGGTGTGTGTGTGTGTATGTGTGTGTGAGTGAGTGAGTGAGTGAGTGAGTGAGTGAGTGGGTGTGTGTGTGTGTGTGTGTGTGTGTGTGTGTGTGTGTGTGTGTGTGTGTGTGTGTGTGTGTGTGTGTGTGTGTGTGTGTGTGTGTGTGTGTGTGTGTGTGTGTGTGTGTGCAACACCGACTCTCTGGACGCTGATGGTCCGGAAACTCTTATAATCAGTACAAATTTTCGAGCAGGAATTTGACATTCCTGTGGCCGCCAGACTAGTTTATACCAACATTTACTAGAGAAATTAACATTTGAAGGAGGTTCTTGGGTTGAATGCTAGAGCATAGGAGCATGTGGAGGCATCGACCCTAAAGTTGGTGTTGTTGTTCCGGTTTTACGTCACGGACTCCCTTTTCTATCAAGGGCTAGGACGGTTGCCTTCTTGCGAAGGACTTGTTTTGGCAGGTGTAATCGTTACCCTGATTGCATGCCCTTGCTAACCTCAGACCTCTTGGCATAAGTTTTAGACTGCCAAGATGTTTGAAAATGCACCACATGAAAATGTTGATGATTTCTAAGGCTTTCATTTATCAAAGGAAAAAGTTGTGATTCACGGGTGACTTGAGAATGGAAAAAAAAATTCTAGAATAGGCCATTTGGGAGCGGTAGCGATGGCTCTCTATAACTATGCAAAAATTAACAAGTTTACATTTAATGTGTTTAATAATCTTGTTTGATTAGTCTCGTAGAGCTGTAGTCGAGTTTTTAATAAATTTTCAGTCAAGTTGATTAATAATCTTGTTTAAATAATCAGGCAGTGCTGAAGCACTCTTTGTAAGTACAGTAACTAATAAGTTTAATTTTTATCTGTTTAATAGTCTTGTATTATTAATCCTGTAGTGCTGGAGCACTCTTTGTATATACAGTAATTAACAGATTTTCATTTAATTTGTTTAATAATCTTGTTTAATTAATCCCGTTTTTCATAGCCCTGCACAGTACATTATTAATAAACATGTATCATTTATACCAATGTACAAGTATATGTATATTACTTAATCATTTAAGTAAATTCAACATTTGTTTCATTTAGAATGTGTTGATCACGGTGACCATATCCCTAGGCCGGAAAAATCAGTGACCCGAGAAAGCTTTGGTACCAAAGGTTCCGGAAAATTGATATTGTACCTGTATGTATGTATGTACGTATGTATGTATGTATGTATGCGTGCATATACATACATACATACATATATGTATGTATGTATATATATATATATATATATATATATATATATATATATATATATTATATATATATATATATATATAAGACTTCATTTGTCCAGTGAGATCACAATCAGCTCGAGAAGAGGGGTAAGACAAAGGAAATGAAAAAAAAAAAAAAAAAAAACACACACACACACACACACACACACACAGAAAAGGAACAAAAAACAAAAGAAGATAATGCATCTCAAAGAAGGGAGAGAGAGAGAGAGAGGAAGAAAATCGATCTAAAAACACTAAATAAAATCCTTATGTACAAATGTGTAAGAAAATAAAAAAAAATAAAAAAAATATGATCAACAAAATGATAATTGCGATGAAATGGTAGACAATGATGAAGAGATATAAGAAACACTAAGAGTTGGAATTAAAGGAAGAGATGAAGAAGATGGAGAGAAATGTGTAAGAGAATACAATATGAATTTAGAAAAAAAAATAAGAAGAGATCACAGCATACCTAATGAATAGTCTCCGTGGCTAAATGGTAGCGTCCGCGATTCTGTGTCGGCAGGTCGCCGGTTCGCGCCCCGTCACGGATTGAGGTTAGTAACGGCATACACTCAGGGTAACGATTACACATGCTAAAAAAAAAGTCCTTCTCAAGAAGGCATCCGTCCTAGCCCTAAGTAGAAAAGGGAGTTCGTGACGTAAAACCGAATCATACTGCCTACCTAAAGAGGAATAATGAAGAAAACCATAACTAGAAACAACGAAGAGGAAAGATAAATACGAATAAGAATGAAAGGACAAGAGAGAGAAGATTAACAAAGAAAGAATTGGGAGAGAAAAATTAAGGGATTATTGAGGAAGACAACAATAGGAATAATAGCGGAGGAAACCACGATCACAGGAGATGAGTGGTTGACAGAGGGCAATTAAAAGAGACTTAAGGGATCGATGATTGTGGAAAACCTGAAACAAAAGTTTGGAGAGGTAGGGGGGTGGGAGCAGGAGGCCAAGAGGGGGTTTAGGAAAGAGTTGGCATCGGTTTGCTTGTTGGAATATATACTGTGATTCCGGGAGCTGAAAAAGTACGTTCTAGGTTATGATGGTTTGTTTGTTGAAAATAGATTTTCTAAAGAATATGCCACGGGGTATGGTAGATGGAGAATATGTTTCGAGTTAGAATGGTTAGTTAGTCGAATATACTTAAATATTGGTTGGAGTGCAGTGGCCAAAAACTTGGCAAAAGAAACTGTAATTGGTTTGCAAGTTAAAAAGGTTCGTAAGGATCCGGCAGTGGTTCGGGTATTGAAAACCGGAATACTCATAAACTTTGGTAGACGACATACGAAATGAGTAATTTCACCTACAATGGTTTGTATCCTGAAAATATGCACAAATTTCAGAGAGGTGGCCATTGGCTAAATAGTTTTTGTGAAGAAACTGCCACCAGTTCGCGTTCTGTTAACCAGATATTTAGAGGGTACAGTAGATGAAAATTTTGCTTGTTGAAAATAGAGATAAAATTTGGAGATTGAGCACTCGATATGGGGATTTTGCGAGGAAGTTGCCGGTGGTCGGGTGTGAAACAAATAGATATAAATTGTGGTGCACGCTAGGTGAAGAGGATATTTTAATTCAAAATGGTGCACTAGCTGAAGTTCTTAACACACACACACACACACCCACACACACACACACACACACACACACACACATATATATATATATATATATATATATATATATATATATATATATATATATATATATATATATAATATATATATATATATATGTGTGTGTGTGTGTGTGTGTGTGTGTGTGTGTGTGTGTGTATAGATAGATAGATAGATAAATAGATAGATAGAAAAGCAGCGGCCAAAAAGGTTTCGTAAAGAAACTGGCAGCACTTTGTAAGTTGTGAAACAGGGACCTATGCTGTGTTCTCTTTATTTTTTCATTTTAATTATAATTGCAGATAAAAATGAGGAATCAAATTTCAAACGGATCGCTTAATGAAAAGGAGAATACATCGAAAGATGCCAAAGAGCAGGTACGGAATATATATTAGCTGCCAATCGCATGCATAAAAAAAATTAGACACAATTGGTGACTGTACATGAGGCAAGGTTCAACTTTCAATGCTGAAAAAAATGACAAAGGATGATGACGCACTACCTTACCAGTGAGTTTTGTTCCGGTTTTACGTCACGGGGTCCCTTTTCTACCAAGGGCTAGGACGGTTGCCTTCTTGCGAAGGACTTGTTTTGGCAGATGTAATCGTTCCCCTGAGTGCATACCCTTGCTAACCTGAGACCGTGACGGGACGCGAACTCTCGACCCGACGCCTCAGAGTCGCGGACGCTACCGCTTGAGCCACGGTGACTACTGGGAGTACTACCTTACCAGTGAGTACGTGTGCTGAAAATTTGAGAAAATAATGCCAGTTCCCAGGAGCTGAAGAGGAGTTTTCATGAGGAGAAAGTTTCCTAGTTGACTTTAGAGAATATTTGACACAGTGAACTGAAAGCAAAGAGAAGGTTTTAGATATAAATTGGCAGCAGTTCGTGTGTTAAAAGTCATAATTGTACTTTGTGTTTGTACATGAGAGTAAGAGAATTATAAAAGAAGAGGACATTCTGTATAGAAAGTTAGAAAGAACCACGCATTTAATGCCATTTATGTTTGTAGCAGTTGTACAGCGGAGTGAATGAAAGACACAGAGAAGCTCTTAAATAATTTGACACTGGATTGTGAGATTAGAATCAAAGGTACGAGTTACTCTTGCTTGTTTGTTCCGGTTTTACGTCACGGACTCCCTTTTCTACCAAGGGCTAGGACGGTTGCCTTCTTGAGAAGGATCTGTTTTGGCATATGTAATCGTTACCTTGAGTGTATGCCCTTGCTAACCTCAGACCGTGACGAGGCGCGAACCCTCAACCTGACGCCTCAAAGTCGTGGACGCTACCGCTTGAGCCACGGTGACTACGTATGAGTTACTCTTGTATGAATATTAAATGGAATTCCTAGTAAGAATGGTTCAGATTTAACAATAGAAAGAATTGTTTGGTTAAGAAATTTATAAGAATATTTTGGAAATAAAAGATTTTACCTGTTGAAAAAAAAAGAGATGCGAATTATGATTGTAAAAGAGATAAAAAGAAGCTTACAATATAGACAAAGGATGGGAGCAAGAGAAGATAAAAGAGTTTTAAATGTTAAACTGAAAATCGTTCATTTGTGGCAAAGCAGAGACATGGATGTTCCGGTTTTACATCACGGACTCCCTTTTCTACCAAGGGCTAGGACGGTTGCCTTCATATGTGGTGACGTTAAAAAGAGGAAGTATAAAAGTGAGAACATTTGCACAGAAGATCTGAAAAAAAAACAACTGCGAGGGAGAACAGGAAGCATAGAGAAATAAACTGGGTAAAGTTTGTTCTTTGAAAAAACTAAAACTAAAAACAAAGTTACAATCAAGAAAACAATAAAGAGATTGTTTGAAAAAAATAAAAACAAAGTCACAATCAAGAAAACAATAAAGAGATTCTTTGAAAAAAAATTAAAACAAAGTTACAATCAAGAAAACAATAAAGAGATTGTTTGAAAAAAATAAAAACAAAGTTACAATCAAGAAAACAATAAAGAGATTCTTTGAAAAAAATAAAAACAAAGTTACAATCAAGAAAACAATAAAGAGATTCTTTGAAAAAAATAAATACAAAGTTACAATCAAGAAAACAATAAAGAGATTCTTTGAAAAAAAATAAAAACAAAGTTACAATCAAGAAAACAATAAAGAGATTCTTTGAAAAAAAATAAAAAAGTTACAATCAAGAAAACAATAAAGATTCTTTGAAAAAGAAAACAGAGTTACAATCAAGAAAACAATAAAGAGATTCTTTGAAAAAACAAACAAACAAACAAAGTTACAATCAAGAAAACAATAAAGAGATTGAACAAACTTTGGGAATATTTCACTTGCTAAAACTTAAAGAGACAAATGTTGGAATAGAGCAAGCGATGATGATGAGGTTTTTGTGCTGAACTGAAGAAGATTTCAAAGATAAAAGATGTTGGAAAAGGAGATGAAGAGAAGATTTTAGGATTCTCTGGTTGTAAACCCAAACATAAAAGAGCCGCAGCAATGCAAAAGATCGGAAGGAAGGGAGAAAACTGAAAAAAAGTTTCTGGAAAAACAAACATCAAAAGTTCTGGCAAGTGTAATAATAAAAAAAGAAAAAGTTACTGACAAAAAGTTATTGAAGAAAGTTACTGTTCCCTACTGAAAAACAAATATCAAAAGTTCTGGCAGGTGTAATAAATATCCAAAATGTCACTTAAAAAAAAAAGTTATTGAAGAAAGTTACTGTTCTCTACTGAAAAATAGATATAAAAAGTACTGGAGGTGTAATGAATATCAAAAGTACTGGTAGGTGTAATAGATATAAAAAGTACTGGCAGGTGTCATAAATATCAAAAGTACTGGCAGGTGTAATGAATATCAAAAGTACTGGCAGGTGTAATAAATATCAAAAGTACTGGCAGGTGTAATGGATATCAAAAGTACTGGCAGGTGTAATAAATATAAAAAGTACTGGCAGGTGTAATAAATATCAAAAGTACTGGCAGGTGTAATAAATATAAAACGTACTGGCAGGTGTAATAAATATAAAAACTACTGGCAGGTGTAATAAATATCAAAAGTACTGGCAGGTTTAATAAAAATAAAAAAGTACTGGCAGGTGTAATAAATATAAAAACTACTGGCAGGTGTAATAAATATAAAAAGTACTGGCAAGTGTAATGAATATCAAAAGTACTGGCAGGTGTAATAAATATAAAAAGTACTGGCAGGTGTAATGAATATCAAAAGTATTGGCAGGTGTAATAAATATCAAAAGTACTGGCAGGTGTAATATCAAAAGTACTGGCAGGTGTAATAATTATCAAAAGTACTGGCAGGTGTAATAAATATAAAATGTACTGGCAGGTGTAATGAATATCAAAAGTACTGGCAGGTGTAATAAAAATAAAAAGTACTGATCGGTGTAATAAATATAAAAAGTACTGGCAGGTGTAATAAATATAAAAAGTACTGGCAGGTGTAATGAATATCAAAAGTACTGGCAGGTGTAATAAATATCAAAAGTACTGGCAGGTGTAATACATATCAAAAGTACTGGCAGGTGTAATAAAAATAAAAAGTACTGGCAGGTGTAATAATTATCAAAAGTACTGGCAGGTGTAATAAATATAAAAAGTACTGGCAGGTGTAATGAATATCAAAAGTACTGGCAGGTGTAATAAATATCAAAAGTACTGGAAGGTGTAATGATTATCAAAAGTACTGGCAGGTGTAAGAAATATCAAAAGTACTGGCAGGTGTAATAAATATCAAAAGTACTGGCAGGTGTAATGAATATCAAATGTACTGGCAAGTGTAATAAATATAAAAAGTACTGGCAGGTGTAATAAATATAAAAAGTACTGGCAGGTGTAATGAATATCAAAAGTACTGGCAGGTGTAATAAATATCAAAAGTACTGGCAGGTGTAATGAATATCAAAAGTACTGGCAGGTGTAATGAATATCAAAAGTACTGGCAGATGTAATAAATATAAAAAGGACTGGCAGGTGTAATAAAGTTTCCGGAATTCAATTGGGAGCAAAGAGTCGATTTAAACTGCAAAAAAAAAACTATTGTTCAAAGAGAAGAGAAGGCGTAACAATCAAACTGGAGACAGCTCGATTGTTGAAAAACACACGTGCAAAGGTTATGGCTATCCCAGGGGAAGCAGAGGAAGTCTCGGAATTGAACTGAGATATTATCAATATATATAAACACACGCATACACACACACATATGCATATATATATATATATATATATATATATATATATATATATATTATATATATATAAATATATATATATATATATATATATATGCATACATAGACACATACACACAAGCACATATACAAATATATATAAATTTTTATAAATATTAATATATACTATATATATATATATATATATATATATATATATATATATATATATATATATATATATATATATAACCATTTCATCTATAGTCTTGGAGCCTTAGAGGAAAGACAAAAAAAAAATACTGTATAAAAAGAGAAAGACAGTGAAAATAGAGAGAAATGTTTTGAAGTCTGCTTGCCACAAGTGAATATTATTTAAAAGGCTTTCGTGGCTGGAATGGGTATATAAATTTCGAAGAAAGACTTTTCCCAGTCAAAAAGAAGGTCATGACTAGGAGTTCCAAAAAAAGCCTGCAGGGGATAGCAGGCACTTGGAGAGAAGTGGATTTATTTATTTTTTTTTTTTTTACTAAGGTCAAAGAGAATGATGCAAGAAGATGGTCTGATCTTGAGAAAAATCTACATACTTCTTGTAAAATGTGAGTTGAGAAAATGATGGAAGTAACTTACCGGAAGTGGATTTTCCTAACATCAAAGAGATCGATCCAACACTATGGTATGATCCCAAGGATGTTCCGGTTTTACGTCGCGGACTCCCATTTCTACCAAGGGCTAGGACGGTTGCCTTCTTGCGAAGGACTTGTTTTGGCAGATGTGATCGTTACCCTGAGTGCATGCCCTTGCTAACCTCAGACGTGACGGGGCACGAACCTTCGACCTGACACCTCAAAGTCGCGGACGCTACCGGTTGAGCCACGTGACTACTTGAGCCACAGTGACTACAAGGAAAAATCCACATATTTCTTGTAAGAGGAGAGTACAGGAAATGATGGCAATGAGCTAATTGAAGTGGTGTTTACTTGGGCCAAAGTGTCCAATGCAAGAAGATGATTTGATTATAACAAGAAAAAAAATCTACGGACTTCTTGCAAGATATAAGGTCAGGATATGATGGAAATAAGATATCAGAGGTAGGTTTAGTTAAAAGTGAAAAGAAAATGATGCAGGAAGATGCTCTGATCTCAAGAGAAATCTATATATTTCTTGTAAAATGCGAGTTCGGGATAAAATGGCAATAAGATATTCCAAGGAGAAAAAAATACTAGAAAATGATCTTTCAGTTAAATATCAGTGTGTCAGTTTTATTAGATTAGAAGATATAAATTTTGTATGCCTTGGCTCAACCACTCCCTTTATAAGGGGATAAATATATTAATCTAACCTGACCATAAAAACTTAAGCCAAATGCTCAAGTAAGGAATACATATGATGAAAAAACGTTTGCATTTTTAAATGTTGTTTCTAGCTAACTTCTTGGACGTTAGTGTCTGTTTTCTGACTTAGAGTATTACGACAAGGTACTGTAACGACTGTAGTTACTTCACTACTTCAAACGGAAAACAAGAGTTATTTTACTTAATATATAAAAGAGGATGTTCACCAATACAAGCAGAATACTGAACTGAGTTAATGATCAAATTCAGGGTTATTTATATGTACAGCTATTTCAGTGGGAGGAGTTACAAACAACCCAAGAGTAATTATTGACCCATTAAATACAACTTTAAAATAACTTAATAATTACTAAATGATTACCTATTTACAATAATTACATATTTTGATAAAAAAAATATGATTTATAATTTGTACGTTTGTAGAGTACCTTTTCTGGCACCTACTCTCTCCCGAGGCAGTAAGTTCATCTTCTTTTTCTACTTCTCTATCGATAGTTCTCTTGTTTACATGGGGTCGATGATTTTTACTGGCCTCTATTTTTTTAAGAGTGACACCAGGACTGGCTAAAAAAATAAATAATAAAACTGCCCTCATCGGGCCTGGGCACGAAGAAAACAAAGTAAAGAGAAACAAAGACAGAGAGTGCTGTGGCTTGTCAGATGGGAGGGGATAATAAGAGATGTGTAACGAATATGTGGTGTTGATGTAGGTATAGAAAAAGAACCATAACTGAAGAAAAACCTAACATTCGAACTGTCCGGGACAGTCCTATGTAGGTTCAAAAGACCTTCAGCTGTAGTATCGCAACGGACGGCTGGTGCCATGGGCCAGCCTACTACATGATTTTTGGAGGATAGTTTTCAGTTGCGGCGCTAAGTTTTACGGTAGGATGCCCTTCCCAATACCAGCACTCTCGTTATCTGTTTGGAACAATCACCTAGATAAGCTGCCCCCCCCCCCATTGGCTAGATAAGATGTTGTACTCAAAGACAAATCAGCACATTCAGAATGGGAATATAATAATATTGGAAAGTTCTAGAGAAACTGGAGTTAAGCAACTCTGCCCTGAGAGACAAGTTGAGAGTCTGTTAAGTTAGGAACTGCTTCAAACTTGGTGATGACGAGGACAAGAAATAACAAGACTAAAGTTTGCAAATTGCCTCCGCTACATGTTGAACAAGAACAACTAGCATAACTTTTGCAGTGAACACGGGTGTAAAAGTGTCAATGAAATGGAAGTTATGTGAGGCTGGCCAAGAATAATAAAGGGTGTCAAAGATCATAAAGAAAAAAAAGCAATTGATTTAATATATATATATATATATATATATATATATATATATATATATATATATATATATATATATATATATATATATATATATATATTGAGTCATAGGAAGGCAGATGAAGTTGAGATTATGTTGGTGTATAGTAAAATAAAAATATTAAATGACAACACAGGAATAAATTATTTATACATAAAGAAGAGGTTCTTATATATATATATATATATATATATATATATATATATATATATATATATATATATATATATATATATATATATATATATATAAATGGGACGATAAGAAAGATCTTGAATCATATTCATATTTTTCAAAAAAATATGAATATATATATGATAAAAAAGCTATGCAAATAAGTTCATAAGTAGGTAAGGAGGAAATGAATGAATACACAAATAAGTAAAAGAAATGAATAAATTGATGAAAAAAGAATATATTGGAATAGTCGACCAATAGCTTCGACTGAGAAATCCCCTGAGAGGAAAACAGGATAACTTTTCAAAAAGTAAATGGAAGTCAGTAAGAAACTGGCATATTTTCACTGTTGAGATTTAAGATAAGAGGATCTCAAACGAGTGCAATTCAGACAGAAGGGGGAAACGAGGGGAGTCTTGAAAAGGGGATATAAAGAAAGGGGTCAATTTGAGGATATGCTGAACAACGGTCTCCTGGCTAGTACAGTGGTAATGCGCTGGCGACGGATCGCGCCTTGTCCATGCAAGAGAGTTTAAGCTGTTTACTGGGGAGGTTACTGCTGTGGCTGGTCACCACAGTGGGGGGATGGGGTTGTGCTGGCTGGCGACCGCCCTATAGGTCCTCAATGACCCGTTCCACCCATCCGTGGGTGGAGAATCTAAAATAACAACAGAACAACGAAACACTAAAATTTTTTACAGACATATTAGATATACCTAGAAAAGTATTTATATGAGATATGCAAGACTCCCATTTTACCAACATCGAAATCTGGGCTAGACAACACAATATTCTATCCATATTGACCTTGCGACTTAAGCCCGTATCACAAGGTCACAGTTTTCTGGTGATTTTGTTTTTTAAGGCGTCATTTTATGATTTTAAAGATATTTTTCGCTTAAACAATAAATATATTTGATTTTTCCATATGCTACTGAAGAAGAAAATTATATTAAATTATAAATAAATATGATTATTGGAATACAAATAATACTTTGTTATAGAAATTAACATATTAAAAAGAGAGATGTTGCAAAAAACCTTTGACCGTGTGATATAGAGCCTTAAGCCATCACACGGTGAAGAGGGTTTATTGGGATAAATTTTTATGAAAATGAAAATTCTAAAAAAAATTGGTATATTTACAATGATATAATTTGAATTCAGAGGATTTTGAGATTAGGGATTCATATACAAGGAACACCAAAGGGAATTAAAAATGGAAATTTATATATTGAGGGATCAAATTTGCGATGGATGGAACACTAAAAGGTCATAAATCATAGCACATACATCAGGTATAATTACATAATTTTCCAAAGTAGACCTACGGGATGGGTATTTGTGATGAATAGGTCATTTGCCTTTGACCCTTCGACAGAGTCATCCACAAGGAAGTGTGAATGGGTGTCACTGGCATACCTTTTCAAAAGGGGATTGAAAATATAAAAGAAAGAATGAAATATTTGTCAAGATGAAAATTAAACTCATAAGAACTTGCATGAGTAGAATTCAAGGGGAAGGAGAATAGAGGGGAGACGATGGGGGACTATGAAAGGGGTTGTGAAGAGAGGGACATATTAGGGATGTAACACTAAAAGGTCAAAATATTTCACAGATGTATTAGAGAAAATTAGATATTATTCTATATAAGAGCTACAGAATGGGCATTCTTCCCTCATCGAAACACGAGATATGGATTCGGTTTTACGTCACGAACTCCCTTTTCTACTAAGGGCTAGGACGGTTGCCTTCTTACGAAGGACTTGTTTTGGCAGATGTAATCGTTACCCTGAGTGTATGCCCTTACTAACCTCAGTCCGTGACGGGGCGCGAACCCTCGACCTGCCGCCTCAGAGTCGCAGACGCTACCATTTTGCCACGGCGACTACTCATCGAAACACGAGCTCAGAGGCAATTTTCCCGCCGTCAACCGCGCGGCAAAAGTCACTCATTGTGAAATCCGAAGAGGGGACAACGGTAAACTTTTAAAATGTGAATAGGAATCTAAGAGAAAGAAATGGCATATTTGCAATGATGAGATTTAAACTTAAAGGAATTTGAAAGAAGGGAATTCAAATGGAAGGGAAAATGAGAGGGCGATGGGAGACTAGAGAGGGGAAGTTGAAAAGAGGGAAAAACTGAGGTTGGACAGATCACTGGAGCACTAAAATTGCTAAAGGATTTCGGCAGTAGCCTCATACCATCTTGAAGTTAGATCTGAGAGGGCTATACATACATATTTCTATTCATATTGTTTCGAAGTGTCTTCTCTGCCCTGACTGATGCGAGTGTTACCTCAAGATAAAGCCAGTCATTAATAATAATAATATAATAATAATAATAATAATAATAATAATAATAATAATAATAATAATAATAATAATAATAATAATAATAATAACAATAATAATAATCATAATAATAATTTAATGTTTACAGAAACTTGGTTATTGGTTATGAGGAAAATAAGAAGCTGTGTATAATTTTTACTATAATTAGTCATAGCTAATACAAACGAAATCAGTAAGAGAGAGAGAGAGGAGAGAGAGAGAGAGAGAGAGAGAGAGAGAGAGAGAGAGAGAGAGAGAGAGAGAGAGAGAGAGAGAGAGAGAGAGAGAGAGAGAGAGAATCTATACATCATCTGTGTATCCTTGTGTTTAAGGACATATATTAATTACAAACACCATACAAAAAATAGATCAAGGAAAAAAAAAATATGCCCTTTTATAGGCATGACCTTTAGACATGACTATGACCTTTAGCGATGACTATGACCTTTAGCTTACG
>JAXCGZ010016398.1:5000-12500 GCA_037179515.1 Halocaridina rubra
ATATATATATATATATATATATATATATATATATATATATATATATATATATATATATATATATATATATATATATATATATATATATATATATATATATATATATATATATATATATATATATATATATATATATATATATATATATATATATATATATATATATATATATATATATATGTATATATATGTATATATATGTATATATATGTATATATATATATATATATATATATATATATATATATATATATATATATATATATATATATATATATATATATATATATATATATATATATATATATATATATATATATATATATATATATATATATATATATATATATATATATATATATATATATGTGCACAAACCACACACGTGAGACTGTCCAGGATATTAAAGGAAAAAATTGAGAACACTTTCCAGAGAGGAAAGAGAAGCTGTCCTGTCCTTTTTTTGTTTTAAATGATTGTGACACCAGGGCGGGCCAAAAAAAGAAAATCTACCCTCATTGGGCCTGGGCTAGAAGAAAACAAAAGAGAAACAGAGCTGGGGAGTATTGTGACTTGTCAGATGTGAAGGGATAATAAGAAATACGTAACAAATATCCACGACTATTCGGTGTTGATGTAGGCATGGAAAGAGAACTGTAACAGAAGGAAGACTTAACATCTAACTGTTCTTGTCAGTCTTATTCAAGTCTACAAGACCCTTCAGCTGTAGTATTGCAACTGTCGGTTGGTGCCATGGGCCAATACTACATGGTGGCTATATATAATCAAATAAGCACATTACCATATGTGAAAACATGAACCATATTCCACCCCGAACGGGACTCGAACCTAGGAAGCATAAAAACCGCGCCAAGGCACCACCAACCACACCACAGAAGGTCTAAAAAGAAACCAACCAAATATCCCAACCGCTATACTAGGAATGAACGCATTCTATATGTACAAGAAATGTTCAAATATCTCTTGTGAGGAATATGGGAAGATAGCCACTTGTTGCATACTTTCCAAAAAAATATTACTGTATCAATGAAATCCATACAATAATCACAATATTGTGCCACCAATAATACCTGCCTTGAAGGAAGTTTAGAAGAGTTGCCAGAGGCGAAGCCATCACATCACATTACCTAATTTTTTGTGTAAATTGGGGAGAGTTCTTACAGCCGTTTACCTGATCCTGTGGTTTCATATATTGTTAAAATCAATATCCTTCCCATTCATATTAACGTGATAACAAGTTTGATACACGAAATAGTTAAATAATTAACTAAATACGCAAAATACACCTGTTAACAGTACTGAGTAAAGTTGCCAAGTAGCACAGCTGTCTTACTTTTTTCAGTTTTTCTTTTAGCTTTCTCTTTTATATTTTTTTTATTTTGCATAAAGTGAATTAAATATAAAGTCTGATCCTGTGATAACATGCCTTGGTTAGCAAGTGATTAATATTTTTTTTTTCTGAAATGACCGGTTTATCAGTTAAGAAGAATATATAGCAGAAACAGGTGGGTGTCTCCTCAGATACAAATTCGAATTTTCCTTCAAGTGACCTTTTGCTTTGCATTTTTTCCCCTCAAATTACCAAAGTCAAATTTTAAGTTAGGATGTGTGTTACCAGAAAAGAGATGAATTGAGTAACTAAACAGTACTCATATGAAGATATAGAAATTCTGTGTGAAGCTTAAATAGAAGCTTTTCTCTTTTTTTCTTTTTTCTTCTTTTTCTTTCTACATTCTGTGAAAGGGTAAACATGAAAATTAGGGCATCTCTTTCCCAAACCCCGATCCACTGGTCGGGGAGGGATGGTAGAGGATCTTCATGGGATGTAGTGGCAGGAGTAGGAGTAGCTGTTAGGAGATTAAAACAGAAAATCAAGGAATTAGAGACAATGGTTTTAAACCTTAATGATAAAATTCGGAGTATGGATAGAGAAATGAAAGAAAGAGAATTAACACCAGAGTGGAAATAAGATGTTTGGAGGAAGCAAATAAAGCACAAGGACAGGAGAGAAAAGAACTAGAAAAACGAATAAAGTAGCTGGAAGGGGAAAAGAGTGAACTAGAAACCAGGGTTTCTAAACAAGAAGATAAAAACAATCAGCTAAATGACTACCTAAATGAATTAAATGTTAATTCACTGCTCTCTTCTGAGAGAGACGAGATTACAGCTTGGAATGTCCAGATTAAGGAAAACATTGAACAGTGTAGACAAGAGTTTCAGGAGCTGAATACGGAACATGATGCCATGAAAACTTCCTTTGCTGATGCACTAAAGGGGAATGTGGCCGTAAAAGAGGCTGTGAAGGTGATGGCAATGGAAAACATACAAATAGTTGATTATAAAGAAACAGTAATGGAAAAAATTAAAGACGTTGTGATGGAAAGGGCAAACCACTGATTAAACAGACACTTAATAAATAGAAGACAGCGGTAATCTCAGGCATTAGCGAACCCAGAAGCCAACATGGCAGGGGGGAATTGAAGAAAATAGAGCTAGGGTTGTAGACCTGATAAAGAAACTTGGAGTACTTTGTGGTCCTGAGGATATTGCAAACATTCACCAACTAGGTAAGTACTCTAGGGAGGGAAAGCAGAGACCAACAAATGTAACCTTTGAGAGAGGGAACACCACTAGAGAAATATTGACGAGGAAAACAGTCTAAAAGACCTCCAAGAATTCAAAGAAGTGCTCATTAGATGGTACAGAACACAGGAAGAGATGGAAAGGATCAAAATCTTGTTGCAAGAGGCTTGAAGGTTAAATGAGGAGAGAAATGAAGAAGAGAGGAAAAATTCTAATTTCAGAGTTCATCCAGACAAAGGGGAGATAAAGAAGATAATGACAGAAGATAAGGGGATGGGGCCTCATTAAGATTGTTATACACAAATCCTGATGGCTTAGCTGGCAAAGCAGTAGAATTAAAAGATAGGATTCACAACAGTAAGGCAGATATAGTAGTAGTTACAGAGACTAAGTTGAGTGAGGACATAAACGGTGTCACAGTTTTTCCAAAGGGCTTCAGAATATTAAGGGTTGAAAGATCTGAGAAAACTGGTAGAGGGATAGCACTGCTCATAAGTGAAAGGATTCAGGTTAAAGAAATAAACTTGGCTATAGAAAGTGAGTTCAAGGAATTTCTTGTTGCTCGCATAAATACTGGGTCAGAGAGCATTATAATAACTGTTGTATATAACCCACCAAGGAACCAACATAGGCTAGAAGTTTATGAGGAAAGTCATATAGGTACTACTGAAGTCATAAATTCAGTTGTTAGCATGGCACGAGAGAGAAAATATAGGATTTTGATTATGGGAGATTTCAATCATAAAGAGATAGACTGGATAAATCTTGACCCACACAGTGGTGAGGACTCATTCGGGGCAAGATTCCTAGATTGCGCGCAAGGGAATTTCCTACACCAACATGTACTGGAACCAACGATGGCCAGGGGTGGGGATGAGCCATCACTACCTGATCTAGTATTCACAGATAACGTGTTGGATATTGAAAAAAAATAGAGTATGAACTACCAATTGGAAAGAGTGACCACTGTGTGTTGTTGTTGGAGTATATCATTGAAGATGTTCTACTGAGAGTAGAGGCACAGAGGATATGAAGAGGTATTATTCGAAAGGAGATTACATCAAAATTAATGAGCTTTTTGCAGTTATTTACTGGGGTGACCTTATTTTACAACAAATCTGTACAAGAAATGTACGACATTTTATTAGAGAAATATGGGAATATAGTAGATTGCTGCATACCTGTCACCAGAGTAGGTGTAATTCATGCAAGAGAGAAATGGTTCAATAATGAGTGTAGGAGAGCTAAGGAGTGGATAGACAAATGCTGGAAAAGGTATAGGAGGAGAAAAAACATAAATGCCTGGCAAACCTACAAAAGAGCAATTAATGATTACCTAAGTAAAAGAAGCAAGTCAGAGAGAGAGTATGAAAGGGACATCACCAGGAAGGCTAAAGAAAATCCCAAACTTTCCGCAGCTTTATCAGAAGAAAACTGAAGGTAAAAGAACAGGTTTTAAGGCTTAAGAGAACGGATGGAATCATCACTGAGATGGATGAAGAGATCTGCAAAGAATTGAACAAGGAGTTTCAGTCAGTATTTACAGTAGAAAATACCCCACCGCCTCAGATTGCAGAGATAGAAGCTCATGGGCCGGTATTTGAGAACATCGTCCTTTCAGCCACAGAGGTATGCAAAGTTCTGATGGAGTTAGATGTCCATAAAGCTAAAGGTCCTGATGATATATCCCCTCATGTACTTAAAAATGTGCAAACTCAATATCAGTGGCACTAAGTATCATATTTAAAAATTCAATGGATTCAGGAGAGATTCCAAGACGCTGGAAACAAGCGAACGTGATACCAATCTTCAAAACGGGAAGGAGGGATACGGCTCTAAACTATAGACCAGTTTCCTTGACCAGCATAGTTTGCAAAGTTATGGAGAAATTACAAAGGAAACATATCCCTCTTCACTTTGAATCCTTCAACTTTTTGTCAGACAACATGGCTTCAGAGAAGGTAGATCAACAGTAACAAACTTATTAGAATTTTATGATGAGGTAAGCCGAATCTTACAGGAAAGAGAGGGCTGAGCAGATTACTTATTCCTAGACTTTTAAAAAGCATTTGACACTGTCCCACATGGTAGACTTATTAAGAAGCTGCAAGCAATGGCTAGAGGTGGAAATGTTTGAAATGGATAAAGATTTACTTAGAAGGAAGGGAACAGAGGGTTAGAGTAAGACACTCAGTGTCTGAAAGGAAAAGAGTTATTAGTGGATTTCCACAGCGTTCAGTTTTAGGGCCAATTTTGTTCCTTGTATATGTAATTGACTTACCAGAGTCTATAAATTAATTCATGAATATGTTTGCAGATGATGCAAAGATTGTGAAGAAAGTAAGACACGAGAACAATGGTAGAGAACTTCAGGAAGATCTAAATAGTCCTCATGAGTGGTCAGAAAAGTGGCTAATGAAATTCAGTATTTCAAAATGTAAGGTAATGAGAATGGATACAAGTGCAAGAAGGCCCAAGCTTGACTACTCGGTGGCAGGAGTACAGCTTCAAGAGACAGAGAATGAGAAAGATATAGGAATAAACATACTGGCAGATTTGTTTCCAGAAATGCATATAAATGGCATAGTAAGGGCAGCATATGCCTTCTTAGCAAATGTAAGGGTAACCTTAAGGCACAAGGACAAGGAAATGTTAAGAAATATTTATGTAACCCCTGTGAGGCCAAAACTTGAATATGCAGCCCCCATTTGGAATATGCACTTGAAAAAGCACGTAGCTAAGCTTGAAAAAGTTCAGAGACATGCCACGATACTGGTGCCAGAAATACGCAATCTCATTTATGATGAGAAGCTGAGGAAATTAGACTTACCATCACTTGGAGCTAGAAGAATGAGGGAAGATATGGTGACAGTCTTTAAATTACTTCATGGGTATGATAGAGTGGATAGGAATCGATATTTTGATATGGCTGGCTCTAGAACTAGAGGTCATAGTTTGAAGCTTCGTAAGAAAACTTCTTTGTAGGATGTAAGGAAGTATTTTTTTAGTGTGATAGTAGCTGATAATTGGAATTCGCTAAGCGAGGAGGTAGTTAATGCTAACTCAATCCATAGTTTTAAGGACAAGTATGATAACTATCACAAAGTATACAAAATGGAACTGATCAGGAGAGGAGAAAATACGAACTTTGGACTCTTTCCCGTAAGCACAATTAGATAACCACAATTAGGTAATCACACGCACACACACACACACACATACACACGCACACACATACAAACACACATACACACACACACACACACACACACACACACACACACACACACACACACACACACACACACACACACACACACACACACACACACACACACACACACACACACACACACACACACACACACACACACATATATATATATATATATATATATATATATATATATATATATATCCAAAAATATATCATGTTGCTTATTGAATACACCAGCAACAGAAAAGAGAAACTCCAAACATAAAAAAGCCGTTTTTTTTTATTTCAGGGGCCCAAAAATAGATTTGCAATATCGGCCGTAACTTAAAAAAAAATTAGGGAATGAAAATAAAAATGAAGTTTTTATGCCTTCGCATACTCTCAATATTTGCCAAGAGTTGATCCCTTCAGGGAATATACTGACTGAATATTGAGAACTCCATTCTGAGGCTTCAATTTAAGAGCATTCATGATATTGGTCATGTATGTGTATATGTGTATGTATATATATATATATATATATATATATATATATATATATATATATATATATATATATATATATATATATATATATATATATATATATATATATATATATATATATATATATATATATATATATATATATATATATATATATATATATATATATATATATATATATATATATATATATATACATGTGTGTGCATACACATACATACATACATACATACATACATACATACATACATACATACATACATACATACATACATGCGTACATGCAAACATACATACATACATACATACATACACACGTACGTACATACATATTCCTCAAACGAAACTTGTGATGTTAGCAGTACTATGACTCACGAAAGAGTCTTTTGAGCATCAAGCATTCAAACATATATCTCAAACTAAAACTTCATGCTTCCATAACCGATCGAGTTAGCACAGAAGATAAATATCTGTATATCATAATCCTGGCATTACATGTAACCACTTCTCCCGTCATTCCTATATCAGTCTGGTACAGATGCGGGAAAGTGCTTGCATATGCTAGCTGGACAATGAGAGCCAGGCTTATCTTCAGTTGTAGCTCAGTTAGTTATAACATCAAGCTGTTTAACTAGTGACGCGAATTCGATTCCCCATATAATTTGAAAAAGGTTTTCGTATATTATAATGATAATAATAATAATAAAAATAATAATAATAATAATAATAATAATAATAATAATAATAATAATAATAATAATAATAATAATAATAATAATAATAATAATAATAATAATAATAATAATAATAATAATTGTAAGAGTAAGAATAAGGCTAAGAGTAAGAATAAGAGAAAGTATATATATATATATATATATATATATATATATATATATATATATATATATATATATATATATATATATATATATATATATATATATATATATATATATATATATATATATATATATATATATATATATATATATATATATATATATATATATATATATATATATATATATATATATATATATATATATATATATATATATATATATATATATATATATATATATATATATATATATATATATATATATATATATATATATATATATATATATATATATATATATATATATATATATATATATATATATATATATATATATATATATATATATATA
>JAXCGZ010016399.1:0-17500 GCA_037179515.1 Halocaridina rubra
TCTCATCATAACCGAGATTGCGTATTTCTGGCACCAGTTTTGTGGCATGTCTTTGAACTTTTTCAAGCTTAGCTATGTGCTTTTTCAAGTGCGGATTCCAAAAGGGGGCTGCATATTCGAGTTTTGGCCTCACATAGGTTACATAAATATTTCTGAACATTTCCTTGTCCATGTGCCTGAAGGCTACCCTTACATTTGATAAGAATGCATATGCTGCCCTTACTACGCCATTTATATGTATTTCTGGAGACAAATCTGCCAATATGTTTACTCCTAGATCTCTCTCATTTTCTGTCTCCTGAAGTTGTACTCCAGCCACCGAGTAGTCAAGCTTGGGCCTTCTTGCACTTGTACCCATTCTCATTACCTTACATTTTGAGGTATTGAATTTCATTAGCCACTTTTCTGACCACTCATGCAGATTATTTAGATCCTCCTGAAGTTCTCTACCATTGTTCTCGTTTTTTACTTTCTTCACAATCTTTGCATCATCTGCAAACATATTCATGAATGAATTTACAGACTCTGGTAGGTCATTTACATATACAAGGAACAAAAGTGGCCCTAAAACTGAACCCTGTGGAACTCCACTACTAACTCTTCTCCATTCAGACACTGAGTGTCTTACTCTAACCCTCTGTTCCCTTCCTTCTAAGTAAGTTTTTATCCATTCCAAGACATTTCCACCTATTCTAGCCATTGATTGCAGCTTCCTAATAAGTCTCCCATGTGGAACAGTGTCAAACGCTTTCTGGAAGTCTAGGAATATGCAATCTGCCCAGCCCTCTCTTTCCTGTAAGATTTGGCTTACCTCATCATAAAATTCTAATAAGTTTGTTACTGTTGATCTTCCTTCTCTGAAGCCATGTTGCCTCACTGACAAAAAGTTGAAGGATTCCAAGTGAAGAGAGATATGTTTCCTTAGTAGTTTCTCCATAACTTTGCAAACTATGCTGGTCAAGGAAACTGGTCTATAGTTCAGAGCCGTATCCCTCCTTCCCTTTTTGAAGATAGGTATCACATTTGCTTGTTTCCAGCATCTTGGAATCTCCCCCGACTCCAATGACTCCTTAAATATGATACTTAGTGCCACTGATATTGTGTTTGCGCATTTTTTAAGCACATGAGGGGATATGTCATCAGGACCTGTAGCTTTATGAACATCTAAATCCATCAGCGCTTTGCATACCTCTGTGGCTGTAAGGTTGATGTTCTCTAATACCGGCCCTTGAGCTTCTATCACTGCAATCTGAGGGGGTGGGGTATTTTCTACTGTAAATACTGACTGAAACTCCTTGTTCAATTCTTTGCAGATCTCTTCGTCCGTCTCAGTGATGCTTCCATCCGCTCTCTTTAGCCTTAAAACCTGTTCTTTTACCTTCAGTTTTCCTCTGATAAAGCTGTGGAAAAGCTTGGGATTTTCTTTCGCCTTCCTGGTGATGTCCCTCTCATAATCTTTCTCTGCCTCTCTCCTTTTACTTAGGTAGTCATTTCTTGCTCTTTTGTAGGTTTGCCAGGCATTTATGTTTTTTCTCCTCCTATACCTTTTCCAGCATTTGTCTCTCCACTCCTTAGCTCTTTTACACCCATTATCGAACCATTTCTCTCTGGCATGAATTACACCTACTTTGGTGACAGGTATGCAGCAATCTACAATCTTCCCATATTTCTCACAAAAGATGTCATACATTTCTTGTACAGATTTGTTGTAAAATAAGGTTCTCCAGTCAATAACTGCAAAAAGCTCATTCATTTTGATGTAATCTCCTTTCTGATAGTTCCTCCTCATGTCCTCAGTGCCTCTACTCTCAGGAAGAATGTCTTCAATGATATACTCCATCAACAACACACAGTGGTCACTCTTTCCAATTGGTGGTTCATACTCAATATTTTCAATATCCAACACATTATCTGTGAACACCAGATCAAGTAGTGATGGCTCATCCCCACCCCTGGCTCTTGTTGGTTCCATTACATGTTGGTGTAGGAAATTCCCTTGTACGCAATCTAGGAATCTTGCCCCAAAGGAGTCCTCACCACTGTGTGGGTCAAGATTTATCCAATCTATCTCTTTATGATTAAAGTCTCCCATAATCAAAATCCTACATTTTTTCTCCCGCGCCATGTTAACAACTGAGTTTATGACTTCAATCGTACCTATATGACTTTCCTCATAAATTTCAAGCCTATTTTGGTTCCTTGGTGGGTTGTATACAACAGTTATTATAATGCTCTCTGACCCAGTATTTATGCGAGCAACAAGAAATTCCCTGAACTCACTTTCTATAGCCAAGTTTATCTCTTCAACTTGAATCCTCTCACTTATGAGCAGTGCTATCCCTCCACCAGTCCTCTCAGATCTTTCGACCCTTAGTATTCTGAAGCCCTTAGGAAAAACTGTGACACTGTTTATGTCCTCACTCAACTTAGTCTCTGTAATTGCTACTATATCTGCCTTACTGTTGTGAATCCTATCTTTTAATTCTACTGCCTTACCAGCTAATCCATCAGCATTTGTGTATAACAATCTTAATGAGGCCCCATCCCCTGATCTTCTGTCATTATCTTCTTTATCTCCCCTTTGTCTGGAAGTATTCCGTAACGAAAATTTTTCTTCTCTTCTTCATTTCTTTCATCATTTAACCTTCTTGCCTCTTGCAACAAGTTTTTGATCTTTCCCATCTCTTCCTGTGTTCTGTATCGTCTAATGAACACTTCTTTGCATTCTTGAAGGTCTTTTAGACTTTTTTTTCTCAACAATATTTCCCTACATGTCTCCCCTCTCTCAAAGGTTACTTTTGTTGGTCTCGGCTTTCCTTCCCTCGAATATTTACCTAGTTGGTGTATGTTTACAATATCCTCAGGACCACATACTACTCCAAGCTTTCTTATCAGGTCTACAACCCTAGCTTTATTTTCTTCAAGTCTCCCCTGCCATGTTGGCTCCTGGGATTCACTTATGCCTGAGATTACCACTGTCTTCTCCTTATCAAGTGCCTGTCTGATGAGTGGGTTTGCCCTTTCCATCACAACGTCTTTCATTTTTTCGATTACTGTCTCTTTATAGTCAACTGTTTGTATGTTTTCCAGTGCCACCACCTTTACAGCCTCTTTTACTGCCACATTCCCCTTTAGTGCATCAGCAAAGGACGTTTTCATGGCATCATTTTCCATATTCAGCTCCTGGAACTCTTTTCTGAACTGTTCAATGTTTTCCTTAATCTGAACATTCCAAGCAGCAATCTCGTCTCTCTCAGAAGATAGCAGTGAACTAACATCTAATTCCTTTAGGTTGTCATTTAGCTGTTTGTTTTTATCTTCTTGATTAGAAATTCTAGATTCTAGTTGACTCTTTTCCCCTTCCAGCTTCTTTATTCTTTTTTCTAGTTCCTTTCTCTCCTGCCCTTGTGCTTTATTTGCTTCCTCCAAAGATCTTATTTGTTCTCTGAGTGTTTCATTCTCTTTCATTTCTCCATCCATATTCCGAATTTTATCATCAAGGCTTGTAACCATTTCCTCTAACTTCTTGATTCTCTGTTTAAGTCCTCTGATGACTACCCCTTCTCCCGCCCCATGGGTGGGAGAGGTTTGGGACAGAGATGGCTTCATTTTTATGTTCTCCCTCTCACAGAATATAGAAAGAAGACGAGAAAGAGGAAAAAAAAAAAAAAAAAAAAGAGAAAAACTTCTAATTTACCTTCACACAGAATTTTTATATCTCCATATAAGTGCTATTTAGTGACTCAGTTTGTCTCCTTTCTGGTAACACACATCTTAACTTAAAAACTTGACCATGGTAATTTACGTATAAAAAGAAAAAGAAAAACAAAAGTCAAACCTGAAGGAAAATTCGAATTTGTGTTCGAGGTGGCACCCACCTGTTTCTGTTATATATTCTTCCTAACTGATAAACTGACTTGCTAACCAAGATATGTTATCACGGGATTTAGACTTTACATTTAACTCAATATATATACAAAATAACAAAATAGCAAACGAGAAAGCTAAAAGAAAAGCAAAAAAAAAAAAAATGAAGAAAATAGGACTGCTGTACTACTTGGCAACTTAACTCAGTACTGTTGACGGGTGGGTATTTGGTAATTTTTTTTCTTTTATTATTCAATTTTTTCGTGTATCAAACTAACTAACTAGTTAATATAAATGGGAAGGATACTGTTTTTAACAATATATAGAACCACAGGATCAGGTAAAACGGCTCAAGAGCTTTCCCCAGTTTACACAAAAAATTAGGTAATGTGGTGTGAGGCTCCACGTCTGGCAACTCTTCTAGATTTCCCTCAAGGCAGAAACTGGACGGCAGCTTCTCTCTCTTCTCACGAAAAAGTTCTCAATTTTTTTCCTTTAATATGAACAGTCTCGCCTTACAACAAATATTAGTTTTTGTACTCACAATACTCTGCACGATTTCTTATTTTTGGAAATTATGGTAAAGTTTTCCACTAAGCACTTTAGTCACTCGAAACTAAAATTTAAGAGGAGCAATTCCGTGTGTCACTGAACGCGCGTGTGTGTGTGTTTGTGCGTGTGTATGTGTGTGTGTGTTTATGCGTACAGAGCCAAGAAATCTCTTTTTCAGAGTTTAAGACCCACTTTTATTATTAAAATCAAAATCTGGATGAAATATAAATGGAGCGCGTGCGCGCTCTCTCTTTCTTCTTAGCATGCCAAGCATGGGGTGATTTATTCAAATATATATTTTCTTTTTTCTTTCTGCTTTCAATGAATGGTCTTCTTCTCGTTTGCTTTATTCTTTGTCTTTTATTCTTATTTTTTCCTCTCTCAATATTATTATTTCCATTGTTTGGTTTTTTAAGTGTCTTGTATTGTTAAAGGAATATTTGAATATTTTCATTATTCTCTTTTCATTTTCCTTATTTCAATTCCTTTTCTTTTTTCTAGTGTTTATATATTATTATCAACATTATAATTATTATTATTATTATTATTATTATTATTATTATTATTATTATTATTATTATTATTATTATTATTATCATTATT
This sequence comes from Halocaridina rubra, assembly GCA_037179515.1. Taxonomy (NCBI): domain Eukaryota; kingdom Metazoa; phylum Arthropoda; class Malacostraca; order Decapoda; family Atyidae; genus Halocaridina; species Halocaridina rubra. The sequence goes on from JAXCGZ010016399.1 coordinate 5,023, forward strand.
ATTATTATTATTATTATTATTATTATTATTATCATTAATATTATTATTATCATTATTATTATTATCATTATAATTATTATTATTATTATTATTATTATTATTATTATTATTATTATTATTATTATTATTATTATTATTATTAATATTATTATTATTATTATTATTATCATTATTAATATTATTATTATTATTATTATTATTATTATTAGTATTATTATTATTATTGTTATTATTATTATTATTATTATTATCATTCTCATTATTATTATTATTATGTCAATGCATTATATTTCTTCTAATTTTCATAATCCATATTTAAATCTTTTTATTTAACTTCATTCCGTTTATTCATAGTTATTCATTTATCCATTTTCTATCTGTTTCTCTTCGTCTTTAATTCTTGTTGCGAAGGTGACATTTTTCTAAAATGTGTCAGAAGAGTCAAAAATATTTTCGACAGGAATATTCTTCGGTTAAAATTATTTTCATACCATTTATTTATTTATGTATTTATATATTCATTCTTTTATATATATATTATGCTTAAGATGCATTTTATATAATATATTTTTGCAATTTTAGTAATAGGATATTCGAGTGGTATGGTCTCTCTCTCTCTCTCTCTCTCTCTCTCTCTCTCTCTCTCTCTCTCTCTCTCTCTCTCTCTCTCTCTCTCTCTCCTCTCTCTCTCTCTCTCTCTCTCTCTCTCTCTCTCTCTCTCTCTCTCTCTCGATGTGTCAGAGCGATAATAATATATTCGTTCTATTATTCATTTTCTCTTTATATAATTTCCCTCTCATCTTCTATCATTCCCCACTCCATTAGCCATCCCTCTTTAATTCCCCTTTCTCTATCTTATTCCCCTTAACCTTCTCCATAGATTACCCTCTCCTCTACTCCCCATCCCCTTCAATTCCCCTTTCCCCTTGCCATCCCATCATATTCTCCCCTTTCCATCCTCTCTAATTCCTCTTGCTTCCCCTTTAATTTCCCTTTAATTTCCCTTTCGTCTCCTCCCCATCCTCTCTAATTCCCCTTTCCCCTTCCCATCCCTTTTAATTTTCAACTCTTCCCCTACCCACACCCTTTTAATTCCTCTTCGATATTCCTGAACTCCCCTCTAATTTCCCTCTCCTTCCCCCCCCCTTTAATTCCCCTCTCCTCCTCTTTCATTCCCCATCTCCTCTAATTCCTATTACCCGTTTTCCTCCCCTCTAATTGCCCTCCCATCATATCCCCCAGTTTTCCTTACTCCCCAAGGGGATTGTACATTAAGTTGTGACGTATATCCATTCATTCTTTGACACCTTTCATTCCCCTCATTTTGGTTTCATTTCCTTCCCTATGTTCGTATTCTCTCTCTCTCTCTCTCTCTCTCTCTCTCTCTCTCTCTCTCTCTCTCTCTCTCTCTCTCTCTCTCTCTCTCTCTCTCTCTCTCTCTCTCTCTCTCTCTCTCTCTCTCTTTCTCTCTTAGTGTGTGATACGGGATGGCATTTGCAGGCCCTCATCCAAGTCCAAGCTCTTGAAGATATTTTTCTACTAGAGACTCCATACATCTAATGTTGTACTCATTTCGCCTGCAGATTTTTATGGGCTCTACCTTCACTTGAGGGACTCCGCCAATCTTCCCTATTTATTCACAAATAGCTTTATCGAATAGAGAAATTGTAAATGTCTGCAGAGAAACATAGTGTAATAACCACCTTGGGGAATCGAACTCTTGACCTTGTGGATGAGAGTTAAGTGCTATATGCACTGAGATACAACTTCCCCTGTTTTTGTTTCCTCATAGTCTCTTTAATCTCCCCTCGGCTTGTCATTTTTCCCTCATCTCTTGTTCCCCTCTCTTTCTCTCCTACATGTCAACTCTCTATTGGCACAGATATTATTGGATGCTATTAAATCTTAATAATATATCCTTAATGAAGAGGGTTATTTGTTTAGGACGTACGCACACATGCGCGGGCTTTCTCATAGACAGTTTTATTTTATTTTATTTTTGTTTTTTGGTACTACTGATGCCATTACTACAAATTTGGTTTTTCAGTTGGAATGAACCACCTCTTTCTAGCTGAAATAGGCTATCGACATGAATCTTCCTTTTAAAATTTCTTTGACTTTAAAGCAAGGTGGATATCTCGAGGATTCACTCTCCATTTTGTATTAACTTATTTATGAATATTTACATTCAACTTTATTTCCTAGGTCTACTTTGAAAAACCATACGCTCAGTATCTAGTTACATAACACATAGAACCTAAGCGACTCAGACGTATGGAAACAAATCGGTGATGCAACCATGCATTACAAAATACCCTGAGTTCTTAATTATTCTTTGCCATGACTTTTGGAGAGTTATTAACAGAAGATTTTGACTTGAAGTCCAAGTTTTCCTGATGTCGTAAACACTGGAGAAGTGAATGATCTTAGGTTGTGTTTATCAGTTCGCTCAAACTATTAGCCTATATATGTGTGTGTATGTATGTGTGTGTATATATATATGTATGTACCTACTTATTATTCTAACCTGAAAATTGTTATTCTATATCTGCTTCAAATTGTCTGCAGTAGTACGGAATTTAAATGATAGCACTCAACAAGGGCTATTGAAAATATTGTCACAATGATTACTCTTCAAGTACTCTTCAATTATTACACTATATTTTATTATTAATTATGATATTTTAAATTAATTGCATTTAATTATTTATTATTAATTATGATATTTTAAATTAATTGCAAATTCTATTAGTATGTTATTTTTACATAACCACATAGATTGTAATGTTATCAACTACAATATGACTGGGAGTGCCCATGTGCACATGTCCCCATGTACAGTTATCTGAATAAATAAAAAAAAAAAAAAAAAAATATTAGCCTATGTTTTACATCTCATTCTGTCTATGGACAATTTCTAGTGTTTGATGTATTGGCTTGGGACCAGCGTGTAATCAATTATGATGTTAAAGACAGCTTTTTAACTTCATGCCCAGAGATATGTGGTACCTCGTGCCTAATTAGATTTACTAGATGTATTGTTAGACAATACTTCAGTGACTGACTGAGGGACAGGCTCAGTTGCAGCATATTTCAGACCTCCTTCAAATCATTGTAGTTGTATCCCGTACTTCCTCGTGCTTACGCACATGAGTACTCTCAGGACATATAGCAAGATTCCCATCAAAAGAATCTCAACGTAGGCTTATGTCGGTGGACCCTTAATTGGCTATCGATACCACAGAGTAGTTGGCCAGAGTCAAGTCAATTGGTTCACAAAAAGTTGTGAGCCAATTAGATATTCCAACCTCCTTAGCCATAAGGATCCTACAGTTCACCTTAAATATTTGTGGTAACAGTTTGTGAAGTTGCTTCATCTGCTGAATGTGACGGCTTTTGGAGATTTGATTTCGTACCTCTTGAATATGAATCATTTATATCCAATGATATCTATTGTATATGAATATTCTTAGCTAATGATGATGTCAGTCATATTTATTACTATTGGTATTCACATATATTTCCTTGATAGACAGATTACTACATCAATAATAATAATAATAATAATAATAATAATAATAATAATAATAATAATAATAATAATAATAATAATAATAATAATAATAATAATAATAATAATAATAATAATATTATTATTATTATTATTATTATTATTATTATCATTATTATTATTATTATTATTATTATTATTATTATTATTATTATTATTATTATTATTATTATTATTATTATTATTATTATTATTATTATTATTATTATTGTTAGAGTTGTTGTTGATAATGATAGTGATGACACAGTAAAATGAAATATGATAATGATAAAGACATTCCATTCTCCCTTTGTCGCTCATGGGTTTGTCCTATCCTGACTTTACACTTTCACCCTTTTTCCTTTTATAATCTTTCCTCCTTCTCCTCTTCCTCCCCCTTCCCCTACCAGCAAATCACCCTTCCCCATCCCCTTTATGTATATATATATATTCCCTTTCCAGTCACACAATCCATCCTCCCCCCTTCCATTGTCTCCCTTCAGCTTTCCCTCTACCATCTCTGTTTTACCTGTTTATATTTATAATTCCCTCCCACTCCCAGTCACTCATTCTTTCCCCTCCCACTCCCAGTCACTCATTACTTCCCCTCCCACTCCCACATTCCTTCCCCTCCCACTCCCAGTCACTCATTCCTTCCCCTCCCACTCCCAGTCACTCATTACTTCCCCTCCCACTCCCAGTCACTCATTCCTTCCCCTCCCACTCCAAGTCACTCATTCCTTCCCCTCCCACTCCAAGTCACTCATTACTTCCCCTCCCACTCCCAGTCACTCATTACTTCCCCTCCCACTCCCAGTCACTCATTGCTTCCCCTCCCACTCCCAGTCACTCATTCGTTCCCCTCCCACTCCCAGTCACTCATTATTTCCCCCTCCCACTCCCAGTCACTCATTACTTCCCCTCCCACTCCCAGTCACTTATTACTTCCCCTCCCACTCCAAGTCACTCATTGCTTCCCCTTCCACTCCCAGTCACTCATTACTTCCCCTCCCACTCCCAGTCACTCATTATTTCCCCCTCCCAGTCACTCATTCCTTCCTCTCCCACCCCCAGTCACTCATTACTTCCCCTCCCACTCCCAGTCACTCATTACTTCCCCTCCCACTCCCAGTCACTCATTGCTTCCCCTCCCACTCCCAGTCACTCATTCCTTCCCCTCCCACTCCCAGTCACTCATTACTTCCCCTCCCACTCCCAGTCACTCATTACTTCCCCTCCCACTCCCAGTCACTCATTCCTTCCCCTCCCACTCCAAGTCACTCATTACTTCCCCTCTCACTCCCAGTCACTCATTACTTCCCCTCCCACTCCCAGTCACTCATTCCTTCCCCTCCCACTCCCAGTCACTCATTACTTCCCCTCCCACTCCCAGTCACTCATTACTTCCCCTCCCACTCCCAGTCACTCATTCCTTCCCCTCCCACTCCAAGTCACTCATTACTTCCCCTCTCACTCCCAGTCACTCATTACTTCCCCTCCCCTTCCTCTTCATCTTCTTTAATTCTGCCTTCTCTTACAACTCAGTATGACTCTTACTCTTTTCCTGTTTGTAAACGCATTTCTCACTTCCAGTCACTCACAGGTCGCATTCACCCTTACCCTCAGTCTTACCCCTTTTCCATTTGTAATCTCTCTCCCACTCACTCACTCTTCCATATTCATATCTACTTGTCGCCATTACTGCCCTCCTTTACACCACAATGTACTCCTTTTTTCTTTGAGTAATTTCCATACCCCAATCAAAATCACTCACTCACCCATCACATTACTCTTCCTCGTGTTTCCTTTAAATTAGCCCTCTCACCCCTCTCAGCTATACCCTCGCTTCCATACACAGTTCCTATCTCCCTACTAATCACTCATCCCTCTCCTCCGCCTTCCTTTCGATTCCCTTAAATTCCCCCCCCCCCCTCTCCTCCTCTCAATTACACCCATTTTGCATATTTATAATCCCTCTCCCCCTATCAATCACTCATTCCCCTGGGACAATGTGCATTAAGTAATAAAAGCAATGCTCTTTGTTAGGTACTCCCTAAATATCTTATAATGAGTTAAATGCTCGCTCTACAGCCCATTGGACGTTTGTCTGGGGAACGTGAGACTTGTCTCTGTAACCAGGATTTTTTTTTTTTTTTAATGATTGAGACACCAGAACGGGCCAAAATAATAAAACAAATAAAACAGCCCTCATCAGGTCTGGGCACGAAGAATACATAAAGTAAGAAGAAACAGAAATGGAGAGTGTAATGACTCGTCAGATGTGAAGGGATAACAAGAGATGTGTAATGAATATTGAAGAATATTCAGTGTTGATGTAGGCATAATAAAAACGCATATTCTTTCACTCATACACATACACACGTACTGGCACATACATACACACATACATACACATGCTCACACACGCCCTTAGAAAGAATCGCATTACAAGCATGTTTTATACTTATCGAACCTTAAAATATTTTACTTTAAATACTGACTTACTTTTTTCCATTTTGATTAAATGAGAGCTGCAGAACGAGATTTTCACAATTCAGAATTCGAAATCCCACAATTGATTTCACAGGTATGATACTGGTTCACGAAACGTATAGGGTCAACAACATTAATAATCTACCTCTTCCTCTTATCTCTGAAGAGGTTCTAGTGAAAAGATGCCGCACAAACCATCTTTGAAAGATAAAATCAGGGTTCACGAAGACTATGGCAGAAGGAATATTATTTATTGAACAGAAGTGGAGAGTTGTAGACGGAGTTGATTGCTAACCTACTGCAAGTGGTTGGGAACCTTCAGGAATAGACAGCATTATCTTAGATTATGGCGAGAGGATTATTTAGGTAGTACAGATTGAAATTAGATAGGGGATGTTGGTGTTACTTTAGCCAACTTTAGAAGACTAGTACACGGTCAAGACGAATATATTCATGGAACATGGGTGGATAAAGATAGAGGGAAAAAAGGAAGAGATCTTTGGCCTGATTTCTTAAACAGTGTAAACATAGGATACCATATTGTTAGTTAGCTAGGATCCCGTGCGGGATCCTAGCCATATACAGAACCGCGTCAGATGCGTTTATGAAATCCATTTGTGTGTCTAGCTAACTAACAATATGGTATCCTAGGTTTACACTGTTTAAGAAATGGGGCCTTTGTATGAATCAAGCAAAACAGAAGTATGTGAATGCTTTCTTTATTGCCTCTAATGAACCTAAACAAATATTGAATCATCCTCTGGACTCCTTCACCTCCTTAAAGGAGCAAACATCTTAATACTCAGCGAAGTAGTCCATGCTTTTCTCGAGATTCTCGAGGGTCAGTTTTCTAGAGAACCGCCGGCTTGAAAAAATGATGAAAAATGGAGTTAAGAATTTACCGGCAGAAAGAAAAAATAATTATGAAAGAAGGTTGAAGGAGGGCTAAAAAGAGACTAAGAAGTTGCAAATATTAAAGAGATACCTTTTATGGTTATTATAGAAAGCAAAGAAGTTCCTTAGAAGAGATGACCTGGTCTGTTTTGATTATTGAAGCCGTTCCTTTTGAACATTCTTTCATCACTCCTCTAAACTTAAGGTGATGAAAGTCTGGACACCTCTTGGAAATTCCAAAATTGTGTTTTAGTCATGAAGAAATTAATATATATATATATATATATATATATATATATATATATATATATATATATATATATATATATGGTAATTTTGCTTATGATTATAGTAAACTATATCTTAGCGTTTCTTGTTTTATGCTCAGAAATTTAGTTTTTTTTTCTTGTACTGCCAGATTTTTTAATTACTGCAAAAATTCCCGATGATTATCAATAGCTGATGTCTTTCCCTCGTTTATATATGTTTTTTGTACAGTTACTACAATTTTTCCAACTAAAATCAAACCTCTTTCCAGACCGCAAAAGTATCATATCGTGTTTCCAGCTCTTACCATAATATCGAACTTAAATTAGGTAAACATTTCATCAACCACTTACTGGAAGGCAAGTCAGAGGACGAAGGAAGAAAGAAATTAGAGAGAGAAAAAAAAGAGAGAAAAGACAAGAATCTACCCAGCGAGTTCAGAAGGATTCTTCTATAACAAGGACGATGTAGTGTCTTCAATCAACTGATTGGTGGTTTGAACGCCCTCCTCACCAAAAGTGCTGCCGCCGTGTTGACGCAAGAAATTTAGCGCGGCAAACATACCGCTAATAAGGCAATTGGCAATTAACTGATACTTAAAGCTGTTTGATAAGGCAATTGCCAATTAAATGGCACTTGTGTCTGTATGATTATGATGGACTGGGGGAATTTTAGAGCCTTACAGTTTTAGTATGCACTGAGATGAGAAGAGCTTTTCATGTTCTGTATTAGAGATGAAGTGATTACGTAAAGATGAAGATTGGATGCAGGTGGTTAGTGAAAGAAAGGAAAGTTTGCTTTAAAGAATGGAAGTTTTTGGGGAGAGACTCTGCAGAAAAATCCTGTACCTAAAGATGAGGAGAAAGGATACAGGTCTCAATATTTGTCATGAATTAAAGGCACAAGATGAAAACTGGAGGATGATGGAAAGCAGATTTTAGGATGTGAAAGAGAGACGATTATTGCCCATAATATATTAACCCCCGTCACCTCAACAGGTTCAGTGAGAATATCATAAGATATGCGGGTCTATGCGAAATGGTATCGTCATGAAGTCAACCCTATGTCAACATGCCTATTCTCCACCTCTCAATTAATAATAGTCGTAGAAAGAAGAGCGACGAAGATGGCTGATCCGCGTTTGGGACCGGTACTAAGCTGATATGGCTTACTCCCCACAGAGGTTGGAGTTACTCTTAATTCTTAATAGTTTTTTTCTACCACAGTCAGAATAACATTAATGAGGGGATCATGAAGTTACAGTATCACAGATTTCCTCATATCTCTGAAGGCGTACTATTACTATGCCTGATGGGTTGACAGGAGCTACCAAAAACACGAGGGACACGACAGTCCTCTTCTTTAATTCAAGGAGATCTAGCGAGGAATGACCTCACAAACCATTTTGTAGTCACGAATCCGGTACCTTGATATGTAAGGTTGACAGGGGCTACCAGCTGCCCGAAGGACATGACAACCCTCTCATTAAAAAAAAATAAATAAAAAAAATTAAAAAAATTGGCGAAAATACTAATCAACTCATTTTTGGAAAATCGAAGATGGTACCTCCGGGTGTTGGATTGACAGGGACTACCAGCCACACATGGTAAAGAGGGTTTTGCCAGGAAATGCTGAACAGACAATTTAAGAGAATGGAATTATGAACCTTAGGAGAAGTTGTGGATGTGAAACAAAATTTAAAAGCAAAAGGTTCTGACGAAGGAATTCACCACACACCAATTAGGAGAATCGAACTCGGTGCCTTGGGAGACAGGAGCTGATATGAAAAAAAAACTTAGACATCTGTTAAGGAAAATTATGTCTTAGTTACGAAGAGTTAGTCTCCATTACTGAAGTTAAATTATCGATGGTTGAAAGACTCTCGGAGTTTAGAAACTTTCCTCAAACTTGCAAAAACTGTTTCACGTAAAATCGATTAAGCGCCACTCAACTTTCTTCCAAATATTCCAATGTGTAGCTCGAATATATCTTAACGTGTATAAAGTTAATCATATTGTAAACTGTCTAATATTTTCAGTTCAAATGTAAAATGCCCGATTTTAAGCAATGACTGTAATGCTGGCGTCACACATAGCCAAAATTCCCGACCCGACTCTTAAAACCGTCTAAAGACGGAATCCTCCCGGCAGCAATGACGTCATTACGATAATCGGGTGTAATTTTTCGTCCGCATACGACGGAATCCTAACGGTCCTACGTAGTTTAAAAAAATTGAGGGTGTCTTGAACCGTCGTGGAGGGCCTACGATAATTGGCTGCTGCACCCAATAATCTCCGTGATTCGGAAGACCAAATCAGTCGTAGAAGACTGCGTACGACGGGTAAGATCGATCTTCTTGATAGTACGCGGGCGTAGGAGAAGGTGTACGCCCGCGTACGATCCAGAGGATCGATCCTACCCGGCGTACGCAGTCCTCCGGGTCTGGAACCGTTAAAAATTAAAAAATTCGCTTATACGTCTGGCAGCGCAGTACGAAAAGACAGCGCGCGCATGCGTGGTCTCATTTCTGACAACCCAGTTCTGGGCGTTCAGTTTTCCTGCTCCGCTTGCCGCATTTCTTATTGTTTTAGCATGATATTAGTGCATTTCTTATTGTTTACCATGATATTAGTGCATTTATTTATATATATATATATATATATATATATATATATATATATATATATATATATATATATATATATATATATATATATATATATATATATATATATATATATATTTTCCATATATTTATTGCTCACTAGGATCGATTCTAACATAATTATATAAATGGAAAAGTAAGGGAAAATATAACTATACCAAATTACTTTTTATTTGCGTTTACCAGTACATACAACTTACATTTGAAGGATTCTGTGAATGACAAAGATGAAACATTATTACATTATTAAATGTAAAATATTAAACTTAATATCTTCTCAGTATAAAATAATGAAAATGAAACATATTAAGATCAGTTATTGTAATATGTGAAAAACAAGTGATTTAAAATAAATTACATATCTATATGGGAATAAAATGCTAAAATTAAAGTTACAAACGTCGTCCTTTAAACCATTCTCTCTTGCCACGATACCCTTCCTTCGGGGGAATTACAGTATTCCTCCCGACTGCGTACAACCCCCTACGAACGTGTACATTCCCCTACGATGGGTAGGGAGCATCGGGAGCATGGTTGGCCCAGTCGTAACAGTAAAAAATATAAATTTCCCGTTTTCTATGATGAGACTTACGTTTGCGTACGATCAGTCGTACGCTAAATTACGCGTCCAAACTACTCCGTACGATTGCAATTACGATCCATAGGACTGCTTACGCGGACGTATGACGCACTTCCGACAGGCACAGGAATGCACCTGTCGGCTAAAAAATCTGCCGGATCTCCAAGGATTGAGCAAAGATTCCGTCGGAACGCGGTCTTAAGAGTCGGGTCGAGAGTTTTGGCTATGTGTGACGCCAGCATAACATAGGCTAACATGTGTCTAACCTGGGATTGGAGTTAGGTTTGGTTTGGTATAGGCTGGGCACATGTTTCTACCAATGTGTAAAACTATACGATAGGACCGAAAATTTCAAGTAATTTACAAATTGGCTGATTTTACACATTGACTGTATCATATGTGAATATGCGTTTAATTTTCTGTTGACTGTTTCTTTTTCTTTCAAATACCGGAATCTGCAATATTGTATAAATGAACTCTCGTAAATTTACTGATGAATATTTTTGATAAGGAATGATTTTGTTAAAGTTTTTATTTATTTATTTATTTATTATTATTATTATTATTATTATTATTATTATTATTATTATTATTATTATTATTATTATTATTATTATTATTATTATTATTATTATTAGTAGTAGTAGTAGTAGTAGTAGTAGTAGTAGTAGTAGTAGTAGTAGTAGTAGTAGTAGTAGTAGTAGTAGTAGTAGTAGTAGTAGTAGTGTTATTATCATTTCATTATTTCTTACTATTTTCCCTATCTTCGTTAGAGCTGCTGGACTTTCGTCCTACTATTCTCTCTCTCCGTCTCCTTTCATCTCTCCACCCACAAAATTTTCCATTCACTTGCCTTCCAGTCCTCTACCCCATGCACAGTGGCTCCCACTCTCCTGCAGTCTTATCCCTCTTCACCGACGAAAGCTCCCACTCCACTGCCTTCCATTCACCGACCCACTCCCATTCAGATTTCTACCACCTGCTTTGTGTCCCCATCAGCCAAGACTCGTTTATCTTCCATCTCCCCCTCCACACACATAAACTCTTATTCGTAGACCTTACATTCACCCCTCCCACCCACTCCGACACAAACCATCTGTTATCCAGTCCCCCATCCCTCCACATGCAATGAATCCCACTCTCCAACATTACAGCTTCTACCCAGTCATACTCTAACCTCCCTACCTTCCACCCACTCAATCACACATCCCAATCATCCCTTACACTTATGTACCAAGACCCTTAGACCTCTTACATCCTACCTTCCATTCCTCAATCAACCGACCCTCACTCCCATCCCCTACCATCCATATCTCCATATGCCAGGACCCCCATCTACTCCTTGCACCAAGAGTACACCACTTCTCGAGCACTTTTTTTTTTTTTTTTAAAACAAGAAAAACACGGAGATTTTCATACTAGAGAATTCACGTTGTCACACTGTCCTATGATGGATGATGACCCGTGTATGCGCGCACAAACATACACCGTGCGTTGATTACTTAATAAGATATACTGTTTACCCCCTTTCTTCTTTTAGAACTACCCCCCCTTCTCTTTGAGCAAGGGGTAGATCTAAGAGTGTGAGATTGTAGCATCGTTAGCAAATTTACTATTCTCGTTGTCTTGAAGTATCTATATTTACACACACACACACACACACACACACACACACACACACACACACACTGGCAGATTTGTCTCCAGAAATACATATAAATGGCGTAGTAAGGGCAGCATATGCATTCTTATCAAATGTAAGGGTAGCCTTCAGGCACATGGACAAGGAAATGTTCAGAAATATTTATGTAACCTATGTGAGGCCAAAACTCGAATATGCAGCCCCCTTTTGGAATCCGCACTTGAAAAAGCACATAGCTAAGCTTGAAAAAGTTCAAAGACATGCCACGAAACTGGTGCCAGAAATACGCAATCTCGGTTATGATGAGAGGCTGAGGGAATTAGACTTGCCATCACTCGAAGCTAGAAGAGTAAGGGGGGATATGGTGACAGTCTTTAAATTCCTTCA
>JAXCGZ010016400.1:0-2500 GCA_037179515.1 Halocaridina rubra
ACATAATTACAAACATAATAACTTTTAGCGCAAGTGTCCTGAATATCTCAATGAACGGTGAACTTGACAAATTCTTTCAACCTCAAACTTCGGTTGTAAAATCCATAGAGTCTAAAAAAACACACGACCTAGGAGACCCACATCGAATGATAGAAAGTCTTGCAGATAAGGTGAAAATTTTGGAAGCAGATGCTGAAAAGGTGAAAGCCTTACAATACAAGGTGGGTTTGCTAAAATCTGACATTGTCCTACTTAAAAGAGATAATTCTAGGCTGAAACTCCTATCAGAAACATCTCCACCTCTCAGTTCAGTGCTGTCACCTAACAACGATGATGTCCCTTCTATCAACAACCCTCAGGTTTTGCAAACTAGGTTTTCTGTCTCTACTCACAATTCCTTCATTGCATTGAGAGACGAATGTGATAGTGGTAGTGAAGAAGAGGTAGATCCAGATAAAAGTGATAGTCATCAAGAAAACCTGAATACACCATCTAGCATAAATAATCAAATCAGTAACTGGTTACAAAATAGTGATGAAACAGCAGCGTCCTTCCCCACTACTCCTAACAATACAACAACAGGCACTAACCAGAACAAGATTCTTCCCAGCACAAACAACCAACCTGGTAAAGAGTTGCAAAACAGCGAAGAAGATGTAGAGTCAATCTCCACTACTCCTAACAACACAGCAACTATCACTAACCAGGACAACCAAATTACACCTTCCAGCACAAATAACCAACCCAGCAATAGGCTGCAAAATAATGAAGAAAACAGAAAAGACAAAATAGCTGCAGTCTCTATTCTAAACATTCCATCGAAGTCCTCTCCCCCACAGCCACAGTTGCCCAATAATGCAAGTGCAAGGGTTACAGCTCAAATATATATTCGCATTCCTGGCAACCCCTTTGAGAGAGAGAGATACGTAATACATTGACAAATCAAGGCACTCCTTCTGAAGAAGTCTTGATTAAGGAGCTTTCTCGCAAATGAAACTGGGTTTCCTTCGCAATAACGATATCGAAAGGATTTGAATATGTGCCTTACAAACTGAAGCAATGGCCTACAGGCACAATTGTCCAGCCATTTCGTGGGGGCAAACAATGGACACAACCTGGGTATTCTACAAAATATCCCAAACTACAGTCATACCAAAATAAACAGCAAAGAGCTAATGAAACAATCCCCTATACGCGAGACTACAGAAAGAGACACGATACAAACCTCTCTTATCGCCGTCCACGCACAAGAGACTTCTCCTGGAGTGATGGCTCTTACAACCCTAGACACTCACCTAGGCATACAAACTTTGGGAAGCCCCGATTATACCACGGCACGTACTCAAACCAGCGTTACACATCCAACGGCAGGTACAGACACCAGATTCCATGGGCTAACCCCAGAACACACTACAATGATGAATTCGCAGCAGAATCACACAGTCGAAACTACAACTATGACTATGGATACCACCCCAATGAAACATGGTAAGAATGTAACATTAGTACATGTGAACGCTCAGTCCCTGCTCGCTCATTTTGAGGAAATAATAATGCTAACAAAAGACTACAACATAGACATCCTCTGTGTAAGTGAAACTTGGCTTCCTCCTACAACTGAAAATAAATGTGAATATCCCAGAGTTTAAAATATTTCGCAATGACCATGGCCGAGGGGGTGGGGTTTGTATTTATGTTAGAAATTATCTTAGTGCATCAGAAATAACCACAGGTTTAGAAAAAACTGAGGAGCTCGAGGATTTATGGATCACTGTGCAGTATCAGAAACTTCCATCTTTCATTGTAGGGTGTGTTTACCGTCACCCTAAAGCACCTACCAGTTCATTCAATCATCTGCTAGAAACATTCAGAAATATCTGTGTGCGTCATAAACCCATATACATACTTGGTGATTTTAATGATGACTTGCTCTCAGCAGATAACAAAATGAAAAGGGTGATCAACACTGTGAAGTTAACACAAATAGTGACAAAACCGACCCGCATAACCCCTAATTCTAGGACTCTTATAGATCTGATAATAACAAATAAAGTGGAAAATATACCCTATTGGGACGTAGTTCCCTGCCCAATTGCAGACCACGAGCTGAACATTGCTATGCTAAACATACACAAGCCCAAAAGGAAGCCTCTCCTCAAGACATTCCGGTGTCTAAAAAATTACTCCCCTGATATCTTTTGTGAAACATTAATCAACAACACAAATGCACTTAATCGAATTAAATACACAGATAACGTTGATTTGCAGGTTGAGATTTTAACAAAAGTCTTCCTTGAATGCTTAGATAGTTGTGCACCCATTGTAACAAGAAAAATAATCCGCCCCTCAGCCCCCTGGCTAACTAATGACATCAAAGAGGCAATGCAAATCAGAAATCAAATACAAAAAGAGCTAAAAATGAATAGATATGATATGACTCTCCGAGAACGTTATAAAACAGAAAAGAAACGTGTCAGATCTCTCATCAGTGTAAGTAAAA
>JAXCGZ010016400.1:7500-20505 GCA_037179515.1 Halocaridina rubra
GGAATAACTAACTGCTGACGGAACTCTACCGTTGCTATGCCACTGAAACAGCAAACAGCAGTATGAGAGATTAACAGCAATCTCTCTTACACAACAGTTGTGGATTGTAGTATTTTATACATAAGCGAAGTCTGAGCATGCTAAGATACTGTTCAGCCACTAGCATCAGATTCATTACATAGGAATAGCTAACAGCAGGTAGAACGCTGATCTGCTGTGCCATTGAAACTGCAAGCAGGAGTATGTAATATCAGCAGTATGTTTTACGTGGTGGTTTGACTTACCGAAGAGATCTTACCGAATAGAGATACATGGAACCAGGGAGTTAAAACTCTTGTGCGCTCCGCCTCAAATTTTGTCTGATAAACTTGTCGTAGTTTGATTTAAAGGCATTTACACTTTCACTGTTTACAACTTCTGCGGGTAATTTCTTCCAATATTTGATGATACGAACACTGAAGAAGTTTTTCCTCTTGTTTGTCCGGACATGTGGAACAGAAAATTTGAATTGGTGTCCTCTTGTAGTAATGCCTGGGCATTCCTGGATCATCGAGATGAACTGAGAAGAGTCAATGTCAGTATGTTCACAAAATCATCTTGAAAACTTCAATTAGGTCACCTCTAATTCTCCGATCCTCAAGTGTTGTGAGACACAGGGTCTGGAGTGATTCTTCATAATGTAGCTTTTTTCGTTCTGGCACTATAGCAGTAGCTCTTCTTTGAACTTGTTCAAGGATGTTAATGTCTTTTTTTTTAGGTAAGGGGACCAACTCTGAACAGCGTATTGCAAGTGGCGACGAATTAAGGAATTATAAATAAACCTAAACATGTCTTTGTCACTATATAAATATATATATATATATATATATATATATATATATATATATATATATATATATATATATATATATATATATATATATATATATATATATATATATATATATATATATATATATATATATATATGTATATATATATATATATGTATATATATACATATATATATATATATATATATATATAATATATATATATATATATATATATATATATATATATATATATATATATATATATATATATATAATATATATATATATATATATATATATATATATATATATATATATATATATATATATATATATATATATATATATATATATATATAAATATATATATATATATATATATATTTATATATATATATATATATATATATATATATATATATATATATATATATATTATATATATATATATATATATATATATATATATATATATATATATATATATATATATATATAAATTTCAAGAGCCATTTCTTTCTTCAGTCTTCTAACTTGCTATATTACTTTCAGCCCTTTTCGAAGCACCAACATTGTAGGATACTGATCCATCACTGATCAAACATCTGGTAGTAAACTCAAGGACCTTGATAACTTCAAGAAGCTATTTCATGAAGGACACCACTAACTTCTCCTTGTCACCCCCAGATGTCCGGTGCGAAGAGAAAAAGCAAGCCAGCCACCTTATGCAGTTGAGTACGGAATTCTCTGGAGAAGGTAAACTGTACGAGCAAACTTGAGAATAGAACTCAGAACCCCCAGGTTGAGAACTGCAAGCTATATTCTCTGAGAAAATGAAGACAGGGAACGAAGTTCACCATTTTCCTGCCCATGTTTGTTTTTTTTACACAAAATAAATATATTTAAAAAAATAATAAATAAATAAAAAAAAAAAAAAAAAATATATATATATATATATATATATATATATATATATATATATATATATATATATATATATATATATATATGTGTGTGTGTGTGTGTGTGTGTGTGTGTGTGTGTGTGTGTGTATGTGCGTGCGTGTGTGTATATATATACCGAATTATGCATGATTTTGCTTTCATGTCTCATAGAAGATGCATTGCTTCCTAGCCCTTGCTTACTCAGGTGTGGTAATGAGTACAACAATGCATGCAAATTTATCTCATTTATAATACATATAATATAAGAAGCAGCAAAATGCATAAGGTCAATAGTCAAGAAGTGTATTATTATATTTCTTTAATTTTTTCTTAATAAGGTATTATATATTAGAAATAAATACACAAGATAATATTTATGAAAACTTTTCTTCCTATCTTTTTCTTTTTAAACTTACCAGCACTGCCAAGACCAATAGTCGCTCTATGAATGAAAGTGGAATATTAGTTTCCGATAGTTTGGCCATAAAGAGCAGAAGCCAATCGAAAAGAGTTATTCTAACCCAACATAATCATGATATATTAGCACACGTAATGTGATGCTCGTATTTGAGAAGCTTTCTGATAATGGCTGTTTATTCGAAGACTTCTTTTCGTTATCATTAAATAAGAAGTACCTACATTCCTCCTTGATAAAAGTCTGGATTAATAATGATGTTGTGGGTCCAGTGAATAATAAAATATGTATTGATCATTCTTCGATAGTTCACTGGAGAGGGTACCTGCCTCCCAAACTTGATGCACCGAATTCAAACACTCACTAAAATAGATGGCTTGTTATCTTTTTCATTACCAGAGGAACAATGGAACAACATGAAGAAGGTAGTGGCATACTTTTTGTGGTGGTTCCTGCCAACTCATCAGGTGGAATGAGGTCACATCTCTCTATTTCTCAGTATGTATGTATATATATATATATATATATATATATATATATATATATATATATATATATATATATATATATATATATATATATATATATATATATATATATATATTGAAACTACCTTTTCAGCTAGCCTACAGGGATTTTCATGGGAAATATTGAATCTTGCCTCTTCATCTGAGTTCTTCGATTTATTTTTTTTAATATAAAATGCTATTTCCGAAGGTTTATTGCAGATCAAGTGAATATATGACTTGTAAAGGGAACTTTCAGATTTTGCGGTTTACTTCATCCCCCTTAAGCGCGCGTGCACACATGCACACACACCCACCAATCATCCGCACGGACACATATACAAACACACTCACACATAGGAATAGATAGATAGATAGGTAGTTAGATAGATAGATAGATAGATAGATAGATAGATAGATAGATAGATAGATAGATAGATAGATAGATAGATAGATAGATAGATAGATAGATAGATAGATAGATAGATAGCTAGATAGATAGATATATAGATAGATAGATAGATAGATAGATAGATAGATGGATAGATAGATAGATAGTGAAAGAGGGAAAATAAAAGCTTTAAAACTTTAAAAGAAGAAAAGGAAGAGGAACAGAAATGGAAAAAGTAGTAGACGAAATAAATTATGAGATCAAGAAAATAGAATGAAAAGAATAAACAAAACGTGATGAACAACATATATGAGATATAGTCTCTATTCTCCTTTTCTTGAAGTTTTTTAAAAGCCACAAAGCACATGGCGATAAAAACAATAAATAATCCCACTCTAAAAGAATGTCTTTTCGTATCACAGCCAAATGCCTTCATTTATCAAACACAGGAGCTTCATTTCATGATATTGACTTAGGTATGACAGCGTTATTGGCAAAAGAAATATCGCAAAATGAAAAGAAAACAAGAAAGCCAATTGAACATGGAAAATGAAAAATGCCTTCAGGGTCTCAACGCACTGGTGAAAATATTCTGAATATGAATAAAGAAAGATAGTCAAGAAAAGTTTCTTGTCAGAACGCATTTGTCAATTTTAGGTCGCCTGCCTCGCGGATGAGCAGATATTTTGACATAAATCTTTAAACAAGCCTAACCCAGCAAGAAAACCATCTACTGCATAATCTTTCCAACTCGATCATTCTCAGCAAAGAAAAACTTAGTTATCACTTACCAAATGACATGACATAGTTTAAAATAGCAGGGCAAGCAACTAACCCTTCTCTAGTACCATAAATTATTATAAGGGAGAGTTGTTGTTTTTTTAGAGTGATCCCGAGGACTTTCTCAATAAAATGGTGGGCAATTTCTTTGCTTTTCATAAACTACCTTTGGTTAGTTTCATCTTGCTTGTTTATATGGTGTGAGACATAAACAAGCAAGATTGCGAATATATAAGCATATATATTAGCAGCTAAGCTTGAAAAAAAACAAAACCAATCGTTAGAATCCGCGATCGCCCTAGTAAAGACTTCAACTATAAATGAAAAAACGAGTTATTATTCAAATGTTCACTGTGATAAACAAATGCTTTTAGAAACAGTAGCTGAATTTAAATCTCTTGGGTACTGTGTGGAGATTTGTAGCTCGACGAGTGGTCGGTGTAGATACTGCTTCTTCCCATCTAACTCCAGACTCTGAAACTCTCTTCCTCTCTCTGTCTTTCCTTATAGCTTTCTTAAAAAAAAAAAAGAATATATATATATATATATATATATATATATATATATATATATATATATATATATATATATATATATATATATATATATATATATATATATATATATATATATATATATATATATATATATATATATATATATATATATATATATATATATATATATAAAGGATCTCTCGGCCTCTCAGGGCCTAATCCTGTCATATTTCTAGGTCCCCAGCACTTCGAGTGTTCATTCAGCTAATCCTTTACTTATTGTGTATCATTACTTCATCTCTACCTTATCCCTAACCATTTACTCTCTTCGTCTTAATGTTTTATTCGTGCCAGACCTTTATTGATGAAGTCAATTTTCTTGCCTCTCCCGCTGTTACAATCATAAAAAAACTTCATCTCACCTTTATTTAATTATAAAGGCAATAGATGAGGAAGGCAATCATGACTTCCAAATATTAACGCAGAGACTTGGACTTCCGAAGAGAGAGAAAAAAAGAAGAGGTTACAGAGGCTGCAAACGCAATTCTCGAGACTGACAGGATATCTTCTGTTGAGAATGAGGAGCTCTCGTAGAGACCTCTGATAATATCTTTGAGTATGTTCTATTTCACTAATAATTTTGGGAGGAATTTGCAAATATGCAATGCAGTTTCTGAGATAATCCGATCAGTTAGGGTACCCTTTATGTCTGTTCATATCAATATACAGGAGTCACAATCCTCCTCGTATGGGAGGCGGAGGAGTCAAACAATACACACATTCACTTTTACGTTACTCAAGGCTAATGCGTGAATGCCACAAATCTCGTTCCTTCTTATTTTCACTAGTTCACAAACAAACGCATTCAAGGATCCTTTAAGAGGGTTCTGGAAGGAGGTTTCCATGAAGAATCCCCTTGTATGGTTTCGCTCTTCGCGGGATGTTTGATAATATTTTCAAGTCAAACCTGGTATTTAAAAAAATTTTAATATTCCTGAATAATCACCAAATTATTGTGTAAAATCCATGAAAGGAAAATTTATTAGGTATGATCAAAATTGCAGAGTTCAAATGTTATTTTGCAAATATCACCCTTCATCTTTCTAAATTCCTGTCTATTATTTAAAAAAAAAAAAACTTGTTATTCAGAAAGGTCTTGGTGGTTGCATCAGCTTCTGATGTATTCCCCAAGGGCGACGTTCCGACCGTGAGAGAACAATGTCCAAAAGCATTTGTGAATCATAGTCAGAGGAGTAAAGCTGTTCGGTGCCCCATTAAATCCCTCCGAGGAAATGAGGCTCTTGATAGTCTTTGCTGCAACCAATTTCCTCCTTGAACCAGATTGGCGAGGTACTCATCAACCCAAAAATGCTAAGGATTGATTCTGCTGCATGATTAATAAAGGAATATGAAATTGGGACGGAGTCCTTACTAATTTTAGTGCTTGCAATTAGACTGCTCTTATTATTGTTATTGTTATTATTCTTCTTCTTATTATTATTATTATTATTATTATTATTATTATTATTATTATTATTATTATTATTATTATTATTATTATTATTATTATTATTATTATTATTATTATTATTATTATTATTATTATTATTATTATTATTATTATTATTATTATTATTATTATTATTATTATTATTATTGTTATTATTATTATTATTATTATTATTATTATCATTGTAATCGCCGTGGCTCATGCGGTAGCGTCCGCGACTATTAGGCGTCAAGTCGAGGGTTCGCGCCCCGTCACGGTCTGAGGTTAGCAAGGGCATGCGCTCAGGATAATGATTACATCTGCCAAAACAAGTCCTTCGCAAGAAGGCAACCGTCCAAGCCCTTGGTAGAATGGGAGTCCATGACGTAAAGCCGGAACAACATTATTATTATTATTATTATTATTATTATTATTATTATTATTATTATTATTATTATTATTATTATTATTATTATTATTATTGTTATTATTATTATTATTATTATTATATTATTATTATTATTATTATTATTATTATTATTATTATTATTATTATTATTATTATTATTATTATTATTATTATTATTATTATTATTATTATTATTATTATTATTATTATTATCGTTATTATTATTATTACTGTTATTATTATTATCATGTAGCCAGACTTTCTGGACACCCTGTATATTGTTCTCGTCTCTCGTTCCAACTCTCATTTTTTCACTTTCCTCTTTAGTTCTACTATCCTTCCAAACTCTCATTTCCGACCATTTTTCTCTTAGTGTCATTTGCTCACTGCTTGCTCACTTCTCAATCACATTCTCAATCATTTGTTATAATATGACTTTATAATTCATTTCTGTCTTTCAATCCCTTACGGTTGCTCTAATCATAATGCTGTCCCTTACACTCTCAAGCCGCGTTCTATTTTGTAACTATATTTCTATCTATTTATTAATCTATCCCATTGAATATCGACCAAATTCACACACAAACTTATTCTATTATTACAAGCAGATGAACAATAAAACTGATTATTAATATTATTATTACATTAAGGAATCTTCTTCATTATCAACAAGTTAAAAAAACACACACCTGCACATTTTTATCGCCATTAATGTTATTATTATTAATAATAATAACATCCGTTTAGCTGTATATTTTCTTATAACTATGAAGACTGAACAAGCAAATTTTTATTACGAGAAAGTACCTCTATCTCTGTCATTAAGGATATATTAAAAATTGAATGGAGTAGTTGGCCCTTTCGCTTTCATATCGTTCACTGTTTTCTTCTTTCCTGCAATAATTTGGCATTTAAGAGACGCTTTTCATTTTAGAAAGATACGACTTGAAACGAAAACTCTGCCAAGTAATCTGAAGTGACAGCTGTGCTGGGAAAAGCTTCTTCTTGAATTGCATCTCACCAGAAATATATCTTTTTGGAAAATACACTCTCCGAATATATAGAACTAAAATTGTTTTTCAAAAATGTATAAGCTGCAGTTTATCAGTCTCGCCATTTTTTGCTGGATTTCTGCCGTCACATTCATGGATATGACATTTTTCAGGAGCCTATTTCAGTATTCAGAAGATGCTCAAGCATCATTTTTGAACATTCTGATGACAAGGCAATTTTTTACCT
Source organism: Halocaridina rubra (assembly GCA_037179515.1). Taxonomy (NCBI): domain Eukaryota; kingdom Metazoa; phylum Arthropoda; class Malacostraca; order Decapoda; family Atyidae; genus Halocaridina; species Halocaridina rubra. The sequence goes on from JAXCGZ010016400.1 coordinate 14,986, forward strand.
AAATCTGGTATAGATAACAGTTAAAAGATACTAAAACTCAGAGAGTGATTGAAGACTGTTTAAAATCCTTAGCACTTACAGGACAGTTAGCTTCCTACTCTTGTAGGAAGCTAACACATATTTCTCATTAAGCTACTGGTGATACTATCTATCTTTAGCTTATAATTTAGTGATGGTAGGCTTTCTAGACACAGTGTCTTTCATTATTGCATAATAGGAACATTGATACCATATAACACAGCTCTTCGTTCTAGTTTATGCATTTATAGTAGAATACATATTTCCATACAGTCTAACGTTTTCTAGTTTCCATCCTATACTCTTCTAGATCGCTTTACACATGAAAAGGAAAATTGCTCATCCCTTGTAATATTATTATGAATTGTGTGAAAAGGATCTTAAGGAGGTATTTCATCATCTTGAGAGCACAAAATCTAATTATTCTCAGCAGGTAATCTATTCAGCATAAATGAAACGAAAATTAGTCTTCTTTAATTGAAGGGAGAGTGGCAGCAATTCCAGACATCAGCACAATGTTTCAATAGAGATCGGACAGTTGATTTTTGCTTGTTTTCATCGACAGGTGTTGGAGCTCAATTTACCGTCCTTGATCTGTGTTTGTGCTAATCAACAGATACAGCAATATGATTTAGTGTACTTGATATGTATTGATTTTTAGCACTATATTCAACAACTTGAATAAACATATTTGTTTTGTATTTATTTCTGAAATATAACATGCAGTTTGAAAAAACTGTATTGATTCGTGTTAAGCTTTAGAACAGGCTCATACAGTTTGAATTAGCTAATATGATGTGATTGTTTTCATCAGTATCTTCAGCAGCTTGAATTATATCATTTACGTTCATTTTCATCAACAGTTCTAGTACCTGATGCTATCTTTTATAATTTGTTTTCATTTTGATCAATAACTTCAGCGACTTGAATTATATTATTTGAGTGAAGTGGGAGGAATGCTTTCTCTGGTTTACTCCGTGTGTAATAAAGTCGACTAAATGGGGTGGAGCAAGGGAAATGAAGGCATCCAACAATTATTTCATCCCACAAAGTCAAGATTACCCAGCAACTCCCTTTATAAGGGGCATTATGGATGTCCTCTATCAACAGATAGGCTATTGCATTGGAAAACTTTTTGCATGCTCTATTCTTTAAACATGAATCTTTTCTTGCTTCCACCAACTCAACAGCGCAAAAATTTGCAGTAGAAAAAAAAGTGCGTTCAGAAAACATGAATAAATTTTTGCTGCTCAAAAACTCTTAGTCCTCTTGTAGCTTGTCCTGGCACTGAAACAATAGAGAAAATGCTGGATTTGGGCTTTTAGTGGCATCGCATTTTTTATTCGAAAAAGCCAGACTATTTTTGCCTTTTACTAGGAATTTGTTTCCTTTCTGTTTCTGTTAAAAAGAGAGAGAGAGAGAGAGAGAGAGAGAGAGAGAGAGAGAGAGAGAGAGAGAGAGAGAGAGAGAGAGAGAGAGAGAGAGAGAGAGAGAGAGAGAGAGAGAGAGAGATAAAAACCGGTTGAATACTGATTAATAAATCTTTGGCCAGCAGACGAGAGGTTCTCAATTTCAAAGCATTTTATGCCCATAAACACCATAAAAGATTTACAGGTACAAAACGAAACTACACTTATTACACTATTAAAGTGATTTCTCAAGAAAGCACTCCAATAAAAAGGTGTTTCATGGTCCAAATCCAGATTGCATAATGCATTCGGCAGTCAGATTTTGATCCATATCTGGAGACCACTACCAGAGTCTATAAAGAACAGCTACCCCATATGTATATGGAAAAACGGGATAAAAACAATACTCAAGAAAAAAAATAAGTATCACATATGTACATGAAATGATATGATGTTCATGTATTCATACACGGCTATTGAACCATGAATAGTGAATTCAACATTCCTTAATTCCCCAGCTCCTACCTATTTTTATCCATCCTCACACGAATGAGAATAAATGGAGACGCAAACCAGCAAACATTGTCCCCAGATTGTAAAACTGCATTTGGGTCATAATTATTATTATTATTATTATTATTATTATTATTATTATTATTATTATTATTATTTATTATTATTATTATTATTATTATTATTATTATTATTATTATTATTATTATTATTATTATTGTTATTATTATTATTATTATTATTATTATTATTATTATTATTATTATTATTATTATTATTATTATTATTATTTTTATTATTATTATTATTATTATTATTATTATTATTATTATTATTATTATTATTATTATTATTATTATTATTATTATTATTATTATTATTTTATTATTATTATTATTATTATTATTATTATTATTATTATTATTATTATTATTATAAATATTCTTATTCTTATTATTATTATTATTATTATTATTATTATTATTATTATTATTATTATTATTATAAATATATTATTATTATTATTATTATTATTATTATTATTATTATTATTATTATTATTATTATTATTATTATTATTATTATTATTATTATTATTACTATTATTATTATTATTATTATCATTATTATTACTCATGACATTAATGTCATTTCTGAATTTTATGTGCAATCCTCTTATTTGAAGCTGTTTATTTCTTTGTCTTTTTACATTTTTAGCTTTTGGGGAAAAAAGAAGTTGAGAATGTTGGGCAGAGCCTTTGATCTCTTATTTTCCTACTTTAGTCATTTCCCTCAAACACACTTTAAAAAAGAATAAAATGAATCATACACTTTACCTGGCGGAAACTTTGCTGAAAAATCTAACATGTTTTACACTTCGAACTCGAGGAGAGAGAGAGAGAGAGAGAGAGAGAGAGAGAGAGAGAGAGAGAGAGAGAGAGAGAGAGAGAGAGAGAGAGAGAGAGAGAGAGAGAGAGAGAGAGAGAGAGAGAGAGAGAGAGAGAATATGAAGATCTTATACAGCTTCAGAAGAAAAGTAAATGAAATCAATGCTTTTCAGCAAGCTAAATACCACATCATGGTAAAGATAACATTTCCCATTTTCAAACGAAGGTGAGCTGAGGTTTATAGTCTAACAAGGACGATGAAATGATTATATTTGTCTGTTATAGCGTTTCTCTCTCTGCTTGCCTCTACTTCCAAAAATGATTCAATAGACCGCTTAAGGTATTGGTAATCCTATTCCTCTTTTCTGGTTACAACAGAAAAAAAAAAACAGGGAGGCAGCAACAAAACTTCATTTAATAGTTTGCTTCAGATGCTCCGTAGTTATTATGTAAATAAATATATAAACAAGTAAATGAATAATTGAATAAATAATTAAAGAATGAGATTATCAGTTCCTCGCTTCCTTCTCATAGTCGACTTTTATGAGAAGCAGATAATATGAGGTTGGCATCCTTTCCTCTCCCTGGTCAGAAAAATAATGTTAAAGGCGACACCAAATGATGAACCCAGATTACCATTTATGTAAGAATTAGATAACTTGCTTTATGCAAGACTACTACAAAGAAATTAGAAATGTAATGGTCGAGATCAAAGCAAGTGAAATGTAGCTTAAGATTCCAAACCTGTAGGTTTTTATTTTTATTTGAACAATGTTCACAGTAGATAACTCTTACAATATTCTGAGAGATCTGAATTCCCAAAGGCTTGTCCTTTGATATGTAGGATTATCCAAGCCAAAGGCATGGCACCCAATGATAATATTACGGATCTTGAATGACTGAGATTTCCAGGAACCACAGTAGTGAAGTGGTTGGAAGACTTAACTCAAAAATGAACAGATCGGCTTAATCACCTCGGAGCGCTACCAAGGATCCAACCTTAATTCATAAATTCCAACCTGTCTACGTTCTTCCCCATAATGGGAATCAATATTAAAACGGCAAAAAACTATAACTGTTACTTCAAGCTTTTGTGCACTGAAAAAAATATATTAAAAATTGTGAAAGGTTATGAAAGAATATGATAGGTGACTTATCAAAAGCCTTTCAAAGAACAACAAAATAAAAGAAAAAGGCTGAAATAATTATAAAACTTACTATTTTCTTCTAATTGATAAAATTTGACCAAGTAGATACTTTAAATAGATTTCTTGCACTAATATATATATATATATATATATATATATATATATATATATATATATATATATATATATATATATATATATATATATATATATATATATATATATATATATATATATATATATATATATATATATAATATATATATATATATATATATATATATATATAAATATATATATATATATATATATATATATATATATATATATATATATATATATATATATATATATATATATATATATATATATATATATATATATATATATATATATATATATATATATATATATATATATATATATATATATATATATATATATATATAAATATATATATATATATATATATATATATATATACTATATATATATATATATATATATATATATATATATATATATATATATATATATATATATATATATATATATATATATATATATATATATATTAACTAAGGATTCATTGCCTATTATACCCTTTATCCATTGAATATTAGACGCTTTTTATTGGAAACATTAATAGTGGAGTATAATCTCTACACATATGCAAATTTTATGCTGATATAAAACTTGGTATAATGATGTGTGTGTGTGTGTGTGTGTGTGTGTGTGTGTGTGTGTGTGTGTGTGTGTGTGTGTGTGTGTGTGTGTGTGTGTTTGTGTGTTTGTGTGTGTGCGTGGGTGTGTATAGTCCCTGGGAGAAGCTATGTCATCATCATTTGATTCTTGACAAACACCTTTATGTGGTAAGAGACAAAGACAACGTCGAGATCTTTTTTATTCTTTTGTATCGCACAGCTCGAGGCAAATCTCATTGGTCAGAAATAAGAGGCAGAAACCAGATGTCTTCATACATAGGAATGGTCGTGTTATTTGTGAGGCTGGACTCTCAAGAGATGATTTCATGGGAGGAAACGAATGAAGCAAATATAACCAACCTCAGTTCTTTCATATAAAAAAGGCATATGCTTATAACTGACATACACAACAAACTCACGCACACATACATACACACAGAGATATGGAGGGAAACAAAAAAAAAAAAAAGAGAGAGAGAGAGAGAGAGAGAGAGAGAGAGAGAGAGAGAGAGAGAGAGAGAGAGAGAGAGAGAGAGAGAGAGAGAGAGAGAGAGAGGAGAGAGAGAGAGAGAGAGAGAGAGAGAGAGAGAGTTTCTTATATTGCGCATTTTGCTCGTAAAGGAAATATTTCATTTGATTTACAATATGTATTTGTTAAATAAATACGTCTTTCTTTTTTTCAGCATCTTTTCAATTTTGATATGGCTTCGCGCTTTCCCATTATGTTCTATCAAGAATAGTGCTAGTTTTGACATTCGAGTACTATGGCCAGTTACTCTTTCTGACACCAACCCTCCCCTTTGATCTGGGTTTGGGACCGTCATTGATCTAAGCTGGCTTA
>JAXCGZ010016401.1:5000-20482 GCA_037179515.1 Halocaridina rubra
CTGACCGGGACTCGAACCTAGGACTTATGATTACTAAGTCAAGGCGCTACCACTACACCACAGAAGGTTAAAAGGAACATAGTGGCATTCAGTTAGAATGCGTTCATTCCTAAGTATAGCAGATATAAGCTATAAGGTTGGATTCCTTTTAACCTTCTGTGGTGTAGTGGTAGCGCCTTGACTTAGTAATCATAAGTCCTAGGTTCGAGTCCCAGTCGGGGTAAAAAATGATTCATGTTTTCACATATGTAATGTGCTTATCTGGTTATTTCATGGCCCGAATGAGATTGGGAATTGAATTAAATGCTAAAATGAAGCCACGATTGAGGTTGGGGAATCTGTAACATGAACATAGTGGCATTCAGTTAGAATGCGTTCATTCCTAAGTATTGCAGATATAACTATAAGGTTGGATTCCTTTTAGCCTTCTGTGGTGTAGTGATAGTGCCTTGACTTAGTAATCATAAGTCCTAGGTTCGAGTCCCGGTCGAGGTAAAAAATGATTCATGTTTTCACATTGTAATGTGCTTATCTGGTTATTTCATGGCCTGAATGAGATTGGGAATTGAATTAAATGCTAAAATGAAGCCATGAGTGAGGTTGGGTTGTCTGTAATATGAGCATAGTGGCATTCAGTTAGAATGCGTTCATTCCTAAGTATAGCAGATATAAGCTATAAGGTTGGATTCCTTTTAACCTTCTGTGGTGTAGTGGTAGCGCCTTGACTTAGTAATCATAAGTCCTAGGTTCGAGTCCCGGTCGGGGTAAAAAATGATTCATATATATATATATATATATATATATATATATATATATATATATATATATATATTATATATATATATATATATATATATATATATATATATATACCAAAGCCATATTCCCCCTTATAAGGAAGGTGGCTGAGTCAAAGACAATACTTTAACTTTTCGTGGGAATTAAATACAGAGGAGGGGATTCCCAGCCTTCTCGCTCCACCCCATTTAGTCGACTTTTGCAACACGCAGGGGAACACGGAGGAAGTATTCTTACCCCCTCCCTCAGGGGTAAATATATATATATATATATATATATATATATATATATATATATATATATATATATATATATATATATATATATATATATATATATATATATATAGTAGTGTGGATGTTGATTCTGTCATAGCCTACCAATGTTGTATTGATAATCTCTTCCTTTGTGGTATTTTATATATTAGCCGGTGGTATAGCACTGGTGTAATTGTAGTCGTTATCCACTGGCCAGGGCTCTCTCGTGCAAGGTGATAATAGATATGTGAAGAGACTTAGCACTTACCGGTAATGTAGTTCGAAGCTACTAGGTTTATCTAGGCCTCAATCCCTCCCCCCCCCCGTCCCCTTAACGTAATGCTATCTGTATGAGCGCCAACAATACTCTGCCTCTTCCCGCTCGTGTCTGACCCTTTTTATAACCTCGGGTCATTCAAACTTACAAAGAGATGGCGGGTATAGTTCTTGGTCTTGCCTCCACCAATAGGATTTCAGAGAAGGGGAAACATCCCATAACCTATGGTGTGGGGACACCTAAACAACACCAGTTTTCCCCGCCATTTTGAGCTTGGTCTCAAAGAACAGAGGAAACCACGTGGGATTTCTAGCTTTTACATGGGGCACTCAGGGGCGTGCTCTATGCGTCACGCCCTACAGCCCATTCCAGAAATACGTTATTCCTGGTGAAGCATTAACTTTTTACAAAAATTATTAATATTAGACTTGCTAACATATATCATTCTAGACCATAAACAGAGCATAATTATCTAAGTGGATTTCTTTTCTGTATTACATATCAAAGTTTCCCTATGCTCCTTAACACATACTAAAGTTTCCTGAAAGGGATCTCATTGTCAAGGGTACACTCAGCATATATAGAACATGTGATTTCCAAAAAAGACAAGCAAAAGAAAAATATATTCTCACAACGATCATTCTAAAGAATTTCAAATATTAAGAACTGTCTAAATTAAGTATTCACAATTACATTACATAGCTATCAATGAGTGACAAAATGACTATTAGTTATTTCAGTAAAGAGAAATTTTTTTTTTCTAAAAGACATCTATTTAATAATACACTTTAATAGTAAAGAGAAAATTATTAAAAATGGTTATAGTACCCAATTTACATAAAAATACAGTTTTTAAGTGACAAATATATAAAAAATACTCATCAATGAAAGAAAGATTATTATAGTGCTAAATCAAAATACAACACTGTTTGTAAATTACAATTATCTGATAATGCTCATAAAGGAGTCAATGACAATTACTATCTTAAAACTAGCATAACTATCCTTCTTAGATCTATATACTACTTCTAGGGGAGGCAATGAAACTTTATTGACTTAAATCTTATAATCTAGAAAAAAAAAACTCAGACTTGGTATATTTTATCTTATTGGGAATTTTCCGTATCCGTTTTTATTTCATCTAAATTTTTCGTATAACAGAAAAGTGGGGAATTTTCAGTTTCCCCTGCTATGTTTTATTCTATAGGAAATGTCTCTCTCTCTCTCTTACTTTTATCTTATCAGGAAACTTCCATATCCTTGATTTATTTCATCAAAATTTTTCACTTCTTTTGCATTCCCACATTCCCTTTGTCCCCATATGGAGTCCCTCTTTTTGGGGTATTGCTAGGTACTGGGCTGACCCCACGCCTTTTTCCGTCATCCCCTCACTTCTACGCTGTAAGATAGGTCGGCGTTGTAACAACGTATGACCATTAGCCCTATGTCGAGGGACTATAGTACATTGGAAGAGCGCAGATATATCCAGTGTGAGTGTCTCCTCCCCCGCGTTGATTCGACTTTAGTGGCAGTCCTAACATCATTTTTCCTCTCACGACGCCTAATCCCCGGATGTGGATCTCCCTCTCAAGCTCAAATTCTACAATTAGAATAGCCCGGAGCAAATTCTAGGGCTGGAAAACAGGGCCTAATATCGCTATTATAAATACGGGAAAGACTAGATATCACCTCTGGGTACAAATAATGGCCATATGTAAGCACACAAAGGGGATACTGCGCGTCCCCTGTATCTGAAAGCGCTTGCAATCTCTCCAAAGGGTAAAAGGGAAAAAATTTCTGAATTTGCAGGTCGGAGCAGCCTGAAAATAGGGTGGTAGTAGTAAGAATTTGTCTAAACCATTCAGACAGGTACTCCAAGATACTTAGGACTTATCTGAGTAACTGATAGATCATCTCTACATGACATAAGTATGCTATAGATATCAAAATGAAAAGTCATGAAATGCGGAGAACAGCCACTAAAGAATTACTCTTATCAACAGTGACTACAGTAACATAATGGTATGAATTCAAAATAAAAATACTAATAATTGTGGTACTACTGACAGTATTATGAAAATAATAATTAGCAAGAAGGATAATGGAGTGATAGCAACAACAGCCATAATAAAAATTCAAATACTACTAATAATAATAATAAAAAGAAAATAAGAATAACAGTAAATAATAAGTGAAAATAGCATTTTGAGGCACGAACAAAAGTTCTGTAATTGAATTTCATAATAATGCTAATTTTAAAGTAAATTCTTTTGGCCAGTTTCTTTTACCATTTTCGAATTCCTGCTGTCACAATATATATAGTACCATAGCCACTAATCTCCCTGTTGCCCGGTTTATCTGTAGTAGCTCAGATTTCCTTGAAAGACAGTTGAAATATGTGGCAGACAAACTCTCTGTTACTACTCAATTCAAATTCTGTCTTATCAGTGTAATATTAATACGCAAAAATTCATCAAAAATAATAGAGGTAGGTCTCATTTATCATCTTGTAACTTATCAAAAAATAGAAAAAATAATCAACAATCAAAATACTCAAAGTCAATATAAAGAAAAATTTGGCTTCATACATTCAATTACTAATAAAAATATAGAGGAAGGGCTTATCTCACTATTAAACTACTCTTATTTGGCAAAAGAAATGGGCCAACTCGGATTAAGGGACAATCACCTTATCTCTGGAATCAGCTGTTCAAACAACATCGAATTTCCTAAAATTCATGCAATTTTGACCCTAATGCCATGACTTAACACTTAATAGCTAAGCAGAATAACGCCAGAAACACATATTTAATTTCATGAATTCCCTCAATATTAAAGGACTAAAACCCCGAATAGCAGAAAAAAGAATATTAATAATAACAGAACGCCTAATCTTGCGCATAATTCCTAAAGAACTGGTGAATCGCTTACTGTTAAGGAATTTCTAACATAAAAATAACATAGCTCGCTCTCCCTTGCTCTTCCTCTCTGTCTCTAACTCACTCTTCTGTCATGGGCCCTGTCTCTCGCTCTCGAGGAGAATTTGATACTTAGGAAATAACTAAGTAACGGCTAGAGGATACCTACGAGACATTCCTCCTACAACTGAAAATAAATATGTGGATATTCCAGAGTTTAAAATATTTCGCAATGACCATGACCGAGGGGGTGGGGTCTGTATTTATGATAGAAATTATCTTAGTGCATCAGAAATTATCACAGGTCTAGAAACACCTGAAAAGCTCGAAGATTTATGGATCACTGTGCAGTATCAGAAACTTCCATCTTTCACTGTAGGGTGTTTACCGTCACCCTAAAGCACCAACCAGTTCATTCAGTCATCTGTAGAAACATTCAGAAATATCTGTGTGCACCATAAACCAAAATACAAACTTGGTGACTTTAATGATGATTTGCTCTCAGCAGATAACAAAATGAAAAGGATGATCAACACTGTGAAGTTAACACAAGTAGTGACAAAACCGACCTGCATAACCCCTAATTCTAGGACTCTTATAGATCTGATAATAACAAATAAAGTGGAAAGTATACTCTATTGGGACGTAGTTCCTTGCCCAAATGCAGACCACGAACTCAACATTGCTATGCTAAACATAAACAAACCCAAAAGGAAGCCTCTCTTCAAAACATTCCAGTGTCTAAAAAATTACTCCCCTGATATCTTTTGTGAAACATTAATCAACAACATAAATGTAATTAATAGAATTAAATACACAGATAACGTCGATTTGCAGGTTGAGATTCTAACAAAAGTCTTCCATGAATGCTTAGATAGTTGTGCACCCATTGTAACAAGTAAAATAATCCACCCCTCAGCCCCCTGGCTAACTAATGACATCAAAGAGGCAATGCAAATCAGAAATCAGATACAAAAGAGCTAAAAATTAATAGATATGATATGACTCTCCGAGAACGTTATAAAACAGAAAAGAAACGTGTCAGATCTCTCATCAACGTAAATAAGAAAGACTTTTACAAAAAAATAATTTAATGACTCTAGACATGATACAGCAGCAACATGGAAAGTGACAAGAAGCATGATACCAAATGAAAAGAGTACCTCAGAAAGTTATGAAAATATTACGGAGTTGAAAGACAAAACAGAAAACTTTAATAACTATTTTGGCAAAAATACATATGAGAAAACACAAGAAAACATCAGCTCAGTGAATATGAGTAATTGCTTAAATGACAATTCATCCAATGTAAACACAAGAGAGTACTTTAAGATAAATCCTATCTATTGTACTACCCTAATCCTACCATAAAGTGCGTAAGAAACTCTGGCTCTTATGGTTCAGATGGTATACCATTTCAGTTCATCAAAGATGCTCTACCCATGATTGTATCTTATATTCTAACTATTATGAACACTTCCATTGTTACTAAAAACTTTCCTGACTCTTGGAAAAAATCACATGTAATATCTCTGCATAAAAAGGGGGACAGAGATGATGTGACAAACTATCGTCCCATTTCCCTGATACCCATTTTCTCTAAATATTAGAAAAAAAATTTGCATGCCAACTTATGTCATATTTAGAGTCAAATGGACTATTATCTGTTAACCAATATGGTTTCAGACCGAAACTCTCGACGGAAACTGCGCTGCTCAAAGTTCAGAATAGTATCTATAATAATATAGATATGAAAAAATCTCTCTTCTTGTATTATTAGACTTATCAAAAGCCTTCGACAGCGTAAACCATGAAATTCTTATAAGTAAATGTACTAACTTAAATATTGATCCGAGCTGGTTTAGAGAGTATCTATCTAATCGCAAACAATCTATACGTCTTAAAAACATTATCTCTATGCCAAACAATGTATCATTTGGTGTTCCACGGGGATCAGTACTTGGTCCTATCCTCTTCTCCATTTACGCAAATGATCTATCTTCTTTCATTTCTGACTGTCTAGTCGTACAATATGCAGATGACACTCAACTACTCTTTAGTGGTGATATTAATAATCTCCCAGAGCTAACCTTAAGAGAAGAAAAAACACTGTCAAAAATTAAAACCTATTTTCAAGAAATTGGGCTGTTAATCAATGAATGTAAAACACAATGCATGTGTATTGGTTCAAGGTTCTATATAGCATAAAGTCCAGAAAACACAACAATTAATTTTTGCGACAATATTATTACAACTAGCAAAACAGTGAAAAACCTAGGAATTCACTTTGATAACTACATTTTGTTTGATTCCCACCTAGATAAAGTATGCAAAAAGGTTACAGGAACATTAATGTACTTATCACGTATAAAAGACAATTTTGAGATTACCACTCGAATAACTGTTGTTGAATCTCTAGCCCTAAGTCACATTAATTACTGCACAACTGTTTGAGGAGCTACCACTAAGACTCAGATAAACAGAATACAGAAGCTTATTAATTTTGCAGCTCGAGTTGCCCTGGAAGGAATAAGAAAATATGACCACATCACACTAGCTCTCAATAAACTTGAGTGACTGCGGGCAGAAAACAAGGTCGCTTATGCTATTTATGTTTTTTGTAAAAAAAATTTCGGACCATCATTATCCTAGCTGGCTATTTGCTTTAAAAACAGTCAGGGATATAAGGGGAACCAACACACGACAGAGCAGTGAGCTCTTTATTCAGAGAACAAACACAGAAGCAGGTTCAAAGATGATCACTATTAAAGGGCCAACACTCTGGAACAATATTCCAGAGCATCTTAAAAATGCATCCTCCTTCTCAGCTTTCAAAGACAAACTATATAGTTTTCTTTTGGACAAATAGTTGCTGCTCACACATAAACTAAATGTAATGATTTAATGCAATACCCTTAACACTAACCTCTCTATATGTACACTGATATCGACTTCTCTGTTCTCTAAGTTGAGAACAAATTATTCTCATTATAAGGAAAACAAATATGGTAATGATGCCGATAATAACGATACTGTATCTAGTGTTTTTATTACTACTTTATTATTAACATTATTGTTAACATTTTTAGTACAGCATTATTATTTTCCATGAAAGCCACATTTAATTAACTGTATGTATTACCCTCTTACTTATTAGTTCAATTACATTTCTACTTATAAGTTACTTTTACTTTTAGAAGAATAACCATTGTACAAAAATAGAAATAAATGTTTGTTTGTTTGTTTGTTATATAAGCCAAAAAGAAGACATGAAATGCTGAGAACAGCCACTAAAAAAATATTCTTCTTAACAGTGACTGCAGTAACACAAGGGCATGATTTCAAATTAAAGATGCTAATAATTGTGTTACTACTGAAAATATTATGAAAATAATAATTAGTAAGAAGGACAATGGAGTGATAGCAACGACAGCCATAATAAAAACAAAAATACCAATAATAATTACAATAAAAAACAAGAATAACAGTAAATGATAAGTGATAATAGCATTTTAGGGCAAGTACAAAACTTCTGTAATTGTATTTCATAATAATACTAATTTTAATGTAAATTCTCTTGGCCAGATTCTTTTACTTATTTCGAATTTTACTTATTTCAGATACCATACCCACCAACCTCCCTGTTGCTCGGTTTATCTGTGGTAGCTCACATTTCCTTTAAAGACAGTTGAAATATGTGGCAGACAAACTCTCTGTTATTACTCAATTAAAATTCTGTCTTATCAGTGTAATATTAACAAGCAGAAACTCATCAAAAATAATGAAGCTAGGTCACATTTATCATCTAGTAATTTACGAAAAAATAAAAAAAAATCAACAATCAAAATACTCAAAGTCAACATCTTATAAAAACTTGGCTTCATTCATTCAATTACTAATAAAAATATAGAGGGAGGGTTTATCTCATTTTTACAATACTCTTATTTGGCAAAACACATGGGCCAAGTCGGATTAAGGGACAATCACCTTATCTCTGGAATCAGTTGTTGAAACAACATCGACCTTTCTAAAAATCATACAATTTTGACCCTAATGACACGACTTAACACTTATTAGCTAGACAGAATAATGCCAGAAACACAGATTTACTTTCATAAATTCCCTCAATATTAAGGGACTAATACCCCAAATAGCTAAAAAAAAGAATATTAATAATAACAGAACTCCTAATCTTGCTCATAATTTCTAGAGAACTGGTGAATCGCTTACTGCTAAGTTCTGAACATAAAAATAACATAGCTCGCTCTCTCTTGCTCTTTCTCTCTGTCTCTCACTCATTCTTCGCTCATGGGCCCTGTCTCGAAGAGACTTTGAGCTAATTTATTTTTCTAAAAAAGGAAATTTATATCATCGCTGTAGGGACGTTTTTATGACCTTCTGCCTTTCTAGCTAAATATACAGAGATCCTACACCAACATGTAATGGAACCAATGAGGGCCAGGGGTGGGGATGAGCCATCACTACTTGATCTAGTATTCACAGATAATGTATTGGATATTGAAAAAATTGAGTATGAACCACCAATTGGAAAGAGTGACCACTGTGTGTTGTTGATGAAGTATATCATTGAAGATATTCTTCCTGAGAGTAGAGGCACTGAGGACATGAGGAGGAACTATCCGAAAGGAGATTACATCAAAATGAATGAGCTTTTTGCAGTTATTGACTGGAGAACCTTATTTTACAACAAATCTGTACAAGAAATGTATGACATCTTTTGTGAGAAATATGGGAAGATAGTAGATTGCTGCATACCTGTCACCAAAGTAGGTGTAATTCATGCCAGAGAGAAATGGTTCGATAATGAGTGTAAAAGAGCTAAGGAGTGGAGAGACAAATGCTGGAAAAGGTATAGGAGGAGAAAAAACATAAATGCCTGGCAAACCTACAAAAGAGCAAGAAATGACTACCTAAGTAAAAGGAGAGGCAGAGAGAGACTATGAGAGGGACATCACCAGGAAGGCTAAAGAAAATCCCAAGCTTTTCCACAGCTTTATCAGAGGAAAACTGAAGGTAAAAGAACAGGTTTTAAGGCTAAAGAGAGAGGATGGAAGCATCACTGAGACAGAAGAAGAGATCTGCTAAGAATTGAACAAGGAGTTTCAGTCAGTATTTACAGTAGAAAATACCCCACCCCCTCAGATTGCAGAGATAGAAGCTCAAGGGCCGGTATTAATGAACATCAGTCTTACAGCCACAGAAGTATGCAAAGCGTTGATGGATTTAGATGTTCATAAAGCTACAAGTCCTGATGACATATCCCCTCATGTACTTAAAAACTGTGCAAACTCAATATCAGTGGCACTAAGTATCATATTAAAAGTCTCTGGAGTCAGGGGAGATTCCAAGATGCTGGAAACAAGCAAATGTGATACCTATCTTCAAAAAGGGAAGGAGGGATAAGGCTCTGAACTATAGACAGTTTCCTTGACCAGCATAGTTTGCAAAGTTATGGAGAAACTACTAAGGAAACATATCTCTCTTCACTTGGAATACTTCAACTTTTTGTCAGTGAGGCAACATGGCTTCAGAGAAGGTAGATCAACAGTAACAAACTTATTAGAATTTTATGATGAGGTAAGCCGAATCTTACAGGAAAGAGAGGGCTGGGCAGATTGCATATTCCTAGACTTCCAGAAAGCGTTTGACACTGTTCCACATGGGAGACTTATTAGGAAGCTGCAAGCAATGGCTAGAATAGGTGGAATGTCTTGGAATGGATAGAAACTTAATTAGAAGGAAGGGAACAGAGGGTTAGAGTAAGACACTCAGTGTCTGAATGGAGAAGAGTTAGTAGTGGAGTTCCACAAGGTTCAGTTTTAGGGCCACTTTTGTTCCTTGTATATGTAAATGACCTACCAGAGTCTGTAAATTCATTCATGAATATGTTTGCAGATGATGCAAAGATTGTGAAGAAAGTAAAAAAACGAGAACAATGGTAGAAAACTTCAGGAAGATCTAAATAGTCTGCATGAGTGGTCAGAAAAGTGGCTAACGAAATTAAATACTTCAGAATGTAAGGTAATGACAATTGGTACAAGTGCAAGAAGGCCCAAGCTTGACTACTCGGTGGCTGGAGTACAACTTCAAGAGACAGAAAATGAGAGAGATCTAGGAGTAAACATACTGGCAGATTTGTCTCCAGAAATACATATAAATGGCATAGTAAGGGCAGCATATGCCTTCTTAACAAATGTAAGGGTAGCCTTCAGGCACATGGACAAGGAAATGTTCAGAAATATTTATGTAACCTATGTGAGGCCAAAACTCGAATATGCAGTCCTCTTTTGGAATCCACACTTGAAAAAGCACATAGCTACGCTTGAAAAAGTTCAAAGACATGCCACGAAACTGGTGCCAGAAATACGCAATCTCAGTTATGATGAGAGGCTGAGGGAATTAGACTTACCACAACTCGAAGCTAGAAGATTGAGGGGGGATATGGTGACAGTCTTTAAATTCCTTCATGGTTATGATAGAGTGGATAGGGGTCGATATTTTGATATGGCTGGCTCTAGAACTATATGTCATAGTTTGAAGCTTCGTAAGAAAACTTCTTTGCAGGATGTAAGGAAATACTTTTTCAGGGTAAGAGTAGTTGATAATTGGAATTCGCTAAGCGAGGAGGTAGTTAATGCTATCTCAATCCATAGTTTTAAGGACAGGTATGATAAGTATCACTAAGTATAAAATGGAACCGATCAGGAGACGGGAAGATACGAGCTTTGGGCTCTTTCCCGTAAACACAATTAGGTAAATACAATTGGGTAAATACTCTACAGTATGTTCACTATTAGTAATTCTTGCGAATGGCTCTTTTGTTAAGCTTTCTGGAAAACGATCTTTTGTTTTCTGGCATCTTAAAAAAAGGTAACATTAATTTAGTACAGATTAAGCTAAGGAGTTTTATAAGTTCATTCTTTTTCTGTTTAATAGCACAATAACACTAGTGAAATGCACATACACATACTTGCCTCTTATGGCAGTCTTTTTTCTCTTTTTTTCTTTTCTTTTTGTTTTATAAATCGGAGGGTCACTCAAAGCACACACTTGCTACAAGTCAAACACACCTCCGACGGAATTTAAACAAAATACTATTAAATTATTCAATAATTACTGTCAATAAAATATGAAACTCTTGGAAAGCTTAACAAGCACTGTAAATTAAAAATATATCACACTAAAAGCTGATATTTCAAGAGAATTTTTATTTTATTTATTAATTTTTATTTATTTATTTTTTACAATCAACAAAATTATCGATTATCCTTTCTTAACAAATGATATAAAAGGACTTAAATATCATTAGACTATCTAAATTAGCAAAATAGTAATTATAAACTTCACAACACTGAACAATAATTAACAATAATTAGCTTCATAGAAGTTTCTCAGAATGGTTAATATCTTTATCCCTTCGAAAAATTACAATTATCATATGAAGACTATATCAACCTCTCAACATAAAAAAATATATATATTAAACAAAAAACGTGTATCTGTGCATGCAGTAATAAAATTTAAAAAATAATATTTCACTTGTAGCAGTAAAAGAATAAACTTCACTTAAAGGTGGTCACACACTAGTCCATTTTATTGACAATAACCCCATTTTTGTCATTAAAATTGATAGTCTGAAGTATTGATTGAAGGGTCGTCAATGATATTGAAACGACATTGTCAATGTAATTGACTCGTTTAACCATTGTGTAATGTGAAGGTGAGATTGACAGTAAATGTCATTTTCACTCAAGTCGTTCAACTGTAAACATGTCGAGCTCCAAGAGGGACGAGGAGAGGGCATTTTTGGTGGAATGCATACGGCTGTACAGAGACCTTCCTTCCCTTTGGAAAATTAAATCACCAGACTACAGTAACAGAAACAAGAAAAATTTAGATTATAAAACTCTATTGACCAAATATCAGGAGAGATATCAGGATGCAAATGTTGAAGATGTCAAGAAAAAATTCAATATTATACAAAACCAAATTCAAAAGTTTTGTGAAATCACATGGCTCACTGAATCTAAGATCAGCTAACAGGTTTTCATGTGTCTATAAATGTCTCTTTTAAGCCACTTTTCCATCCACTTCTTTTTCTTGGTTTTCTCCTCACAAAATAGAAAAACAACGTATATATAAAATAAATCCTCGTCAGAAACCATGGTGTTGCTACTGTGAAGTCCCAGAGAGAAATGACTGGTATTGTCAATGTCATTGACCAGTGTGAGGGCAAATGATTTTTTTTTTTTTTTAGATTCTCCACCCACGGATGGGTGGAACGGGTCATGGAGGACCCATAGGGTGGTCGCCAACCGGCACAGGCCCCAACCCCCCACTGTGGTGACCAGCCACAGCAGTAACCTCCCCAGTAAGCAGCTTAAACTCTCTTGCCTGGACGAGGCGCGATCCGTCGACCTCGCGAATGCGAGGCCAGCGCGTTACCACTGTACTAGCCAGGAGGCTGGCAAATGATTGAAGACCCCGAATATTGAGTCAATCTGATTGACGTCAATATTATTGATTGTGTAGCTGCCGGTTTAGAATCATATTCTGCTTAAGTTTCATAATCTCTTAAAACTCGTACTTTAAAAACAAAAATATTTTTTCTATATACTCAAATTAACTGGGGGGTTTTCTCTCTCTTATGTTATTATTTCCCAACAGACTACCTCGGCAGTCAGGAAAGGTCTTGAAACCTTTTTTTTTTTACATACATATATCGGTTAGTCATTTATTTAGCTATCCACTATCAATTATGATCTCTCTTGGAATTCCAAAAAACAAACACCTATCCTACTGGTGGAGTAAGGGACCGATAAAAATATTGTGAGCTTGCTCCTCCACTTGAGACTGAACCTCGGCCATATCCTAGAGGAGAGGTTGTACTACGTTGACCCTCAAAACATCTGAGGTCATAAACTATATACCCCGTAGCTTTTTCCCCTATCCCGGTCTTAGACAAGGGTCACTCGAATCCACCCCCCAAGTACCCCTCCTTTCTTTCCACTCAGGTCGGTTGCTGTTACTCTTTATACACCCCCCCTCTCACTACCACTTCCATCCACACCGTTCGCTCACCCACGCTCTCTCTCGGCGACTTCACCCATTCACTCCCCCATTCGCAGTGAACATTTCCCCCCCCCCCAACACTCTGAGGGAGTGTGTTGGTTGGTGGTTTCTCGAATCCGCTCATCTAGCCACCTTAGCCTGTCTCTTACAAAGGTCCTAGGTCCCCTTCTATACTCCCCATCAACGGTAGGGGGGGTGTACTACACTTAGCCCCCTATCAGGGCACCTGCTACTCTACTCTCTTTCCCCACCTGCATAAAAGATTAACGAACAAAAATCTCGTTATATTGATCAGCAATAATCTTAATAACATCGCAAAAGTCTGATTCTTAAATGGATTTGACATACATGTATTTTAAGAGTAACTGATCAAGACAATTACAACTACTTTATATTAACGATACTGAGAGGACAGTCAATCCCGCACTTTCTTGGAAAATTCCTCGCCTGCACAACATCTCACGTTACAAAGAAAAACCTTGAAAAAAGATTCACGTTCATTCTCAAGGTAATTTTTACGCACGTTTTGGAGTCTAGAAAAAACTGCACAACTTAATTTTTAATCTGGGACATTGTCACTTTCGCAAACGACACTCAGTGACTTAAATTACTCTACTTCCACTTTGGAAATATAACACTTAAATAATTGTACACGTATATTAATTTTTTTCTCAAATGAAATCAATACTTTTGCCTGTTTAATACTTAACTTAGGTATTAAAAAAAATAATTGAGCACCCTTCAAACGCAATTACTCGTTATATTGTTTTATTATAACAAAAATTGAGCTTATTATTGCTTACAGTTATTAGTACAAATTATCTAGCTTAGTAATGGGTACAGAAATTATACATCTATTAATATACTAAAGCCATACTCCCTCTTATATGCGGGATGGCTGAGTCAAAGCATGTCTACAAAGCAAAATGGAGGAGTCCTCCGACCTCAATTTCTTTTAATAGTACCCCCATTACCACACAAGATAAATATTACAAGTACCTAGATATTGCTTTCAAATATGTGTTGAGCTCCTTTGTATCCTACATTTTTCTTCTCACAGCACGAGATTCACTGGCAAATAAATAACTTCTTGTCTCTTCACGGTAATTCAGGCGTGGAATCATACTCAGCTGGCACCAGTGTAGTGTGGACGTTGATCCTGTCGTTGCCTACCTGTGTCGTATCGATATTCTCTTCCTTTGTAGTTGTGGAGGATTTCCTGTGTGTTATTTACCCTTCGATCTTATAACCCCCTAAATTCGGAAATCCTGAAACGGCTTCAGTAGAGGCCTACCACGATCTCAAATTTAAATCCTCTACCAATAAAATATAATTAATATTACATGCATAGACATACATACAAATATTTTATAAGGGGGTTTATGAACTGCTGATATGTGAATATTTAAATAAACTCTCCTCACCTTAAATTAAAACTTCCTCATACAGAATAATACATTTTCTAACATACATTCTACCTACGAGTGTTCAATTAAATGAGCTCAATCTGTCCCTCACACATAGTTATAAATATTGTTAGAAATAAGGTTAATCTGTACTTATCCGGATAACCCTGATGTCGTCAGCAATCACGGGACTCCCAATCAACAACGTACCTTCTGATCCACAGATCTCTATCACGTTCTTCTACTTGAGTGTCTCGTAACGCCCCACGAGAACAACAAACTTTTTGTCAACAAACTTTTTGTGGGCGTATATGCACCATCAATAATCACGGTAGCAAATGTATTTCATAAATATTAATTACGACTTCATTCACGCACTATAATTACGTCACAAACATGAGTCTCTTGTAGCATCTCACGAGGACAACTAAGAATAAACTTATAAGTACTGTCAACAAACACAGCAAAATTGAGTGCCTTGTAGCATCTCACGACAGCAGCTAATTTATCCTTAACAAACTTATAAGTACTGTCAATAAACACAGTAAACATGAGTGTCTCGTGTCATCTCACGAGTACAACTAATTACTCTTTAACAAACTTATAAGTATTGTTAATAAACACAGTAAACATGAGTGTCTCGTATCATCTCACGAGTACAACTAATTACTCTTTAACAAACTTATAAGTACTGTCAATAAACACAGTAAACATGAGTGTCTCGTATCATCTC
>JAXCGZ010016402.1:2500-12500 GCA_037179515.1 Halocaridina rubra
CAGATTAGATCACGAAATTAAGAAGTACTTTAAATATTTTTTACGCTGTTTTCTTTAATGGGCCTTTTCCTATAATTGTTTACTGTATGGTAAAAATGCAGTGTTATTCATAAATATCTATCTATCTATCTATCTATCTATCTATCTATCTATCTATATATCTATATCTATATCTATATATATATATATATATATATATATATATATATATATATATATATATATATATAATATATATATATATATATATATATATATATATGCAAGTCCCTATTCCCCCTTGCAAGGGTGGGTGGCCAAGCCGAAGAACACGCTTTCACCATGATTCAACACATGCCTCAATTACTCCTCTTAGCTCCATGGAAATAAAGGGTTGCCACATTTCCCCTCTTCGCCACACTGCATGGGCCAACCACAAGGAAGGCAGGAAAGATGTTCTGCAGTGAAGCCCAACTACTCAATTTCTTGTAGAAATAAAGGTATAGCATTGACTCTCTCTCTCTCTCTCTCTCTCTCTCTCTCTCTCTCTCTCTCTCTCTCTCTCTCTCTCTCTCTCTCTCTCTGATCCACTGAGATAAGATGGTTGGCCAGAAGATGAATCACGAAATAATTCACAGAGCTTTACGGACTATGTTTGTGGCATCGTACTCACGACCTTCTGCATAGGAGCTGAGGGATGATCTCTTGAGCTACGGAGGATGGCACTTGCTCTGTGGAATTGAGATGCGCTATCTATGTCACGTGAGCTCGGGGTCTTGGGGACCGGGGGTCGGGGGCTTCCATTAGAGATGCCGTGTCATTGCTTTGCAATTTTAAGCCCCTGGGAGGAATTTCAGAGAGAAAAAAAAGATTGGCATTTCTGAACTCATTTTCGCTGTTTTCTTTTTCTTCGGCTTCTTCTTTTGCATCTTTTTCTTTCATTTTCTACTTCTTAAATTACTTCATTTCCTACTTCTTACATGTCACCTCTTAAGGTTTTTCTGAATATTCATATCTTATTGTTTCTTCTTCTGAAACTTCTTCATCTCCTACTCTTTCCTTCTTACTCTTCTGACAAATTTTCTCTTCATTTCTTTTTCTTTCTGTTTTTTCTTCTCATACTACTTCTTCTTCTTCTTCTTCTTCTTCTTCTTCTTCTTCTTCTTCTTCTTCTTCTTCTTCTGCATCTTACTCTTTCCATCTTACAGATTTATCTGCATTTATCTTCTCTTCCTATATCTTCTTTTGAAACTTCTTCTTATGCTTCTTACGCTTCTCCTCTTTCATATTTCTAGTGCATTTTCTTCTTCTTCGTATTATTGTACGCTATTTTCCATTCATTCATAAACTTCTATTATTACTTTAATTTATTCTGATTCTTCTATTTATCCTGAATCTTCTTCCTCAACATCTATTTCTTATTCTTCTCTTCTTCCATCTTTACATTTCTATTGTTCTTCACCATCCTTCTCTACTGAAACTTATAATAATGCAGAATATTTTACTATTAATACGTTTTCTTTCTGTTTAATTTTGCTCCTGAATCTTCTTCCCTTCTCTCTTCTCCATACTTTGAGTCATATTCTTCTTAATCTCCGTTTTCTTTTTCGTCCAGAGCGTCTTCATTCTTCTTCCCCACAATATGCGTCTTATTCTTCATGATCTCTTTTCTTTTTCGTTTATATTAATCTATTTCTTTCTTCGTCTTCATCCAAATTTTTATTTTCTTCTTCTTCATTTGCTCTTTTCTAATTTAATAATCTATATAACACTAAGACGGCTTTTCTATATTTCAAAACTAAAGCTTATAATATTTCAGTGTTTGTATGTTCAAAGTCAAATAAATCAAATATAACACTTATTTCGTTTGAATTACAAAAATTTAATAATAAATACCCAATGACACATATAAATATTAATGCATAAATTAAAATATTATTTAGTGAAATTCAAGCGACTTCTCGATAAAATGAGTGAAACGCAAAGCTATATAGTAAGCAAAAAATATATATATATATATATAAATACATGAAACAAGACAAAAGGTACTCCTGATAAAGAATAGAATGCAGTACATAATAAGATAATTAAAAAAAAAATAAAAGTTTCTACTACTCACTTTTTTCTTCGTCTTAATATTTTCTTGGTGCCCGGGCCAGATGAGGGCAATTTTCTCGCCTGTCCCGAAGTCACACATAAAAAATCACTGTAAAAAAAAATTTATTCAGTGGCATTGACGTCGGCTAAATCCGCCTTCGACATCTTAGATAATATGACAATAATATGTATCGTTTTATGAGTCAAAACTAGTCCCCATGAAAGGGAGTGGATACAGAGGATGGGATCAGGGGATTAGGACTCACACTCGTTTCGTCAACAAAAGTACCCATTAGTTGCTAGAGTCCCCATAAGACAGTGTATAAATACAAGGAAACACTCCAATAATAGGCAGTCGATGTAATTTTTAAGTGCTCAATCTGGGAATGAGGTTAGGTTAGGTGGGGTTAGGTAAACCTAACCTTACAAAACACGTGCCTAACCTACCCTAGCCTAACCTCTATCTCAGAAGATGCTCATAAAAATTACACACTGTATCTTATTCAGGTACTGAGCCAAAATATATATGCATGGATCAATATGACCTACAAGGTATCTTAACTTAATATACATACATACATACATACATACATACATACACAAACATATATATATATATATATATATATATATATATATATATATATATATATATATATATATATATATATATATAAATATATATGATTAATAATTGAGGTAATACATTAGCTAGAACTTGAGGCCAAATTCTACAGATAATCTAACTACACCTATATAATTAAAGCAAAATACTGATTTCTGTTCCACAAATGTTGGTCGTCGAACTGGATATGTCTCGTTCCAAGTGAAAAATACAATGCTGTTCCAGTTGAAAGTAGAACATACTTGTTTTAGCTTGATAATTTTCTTATTTTTTCTGTTCTTTTTGTTCTTTTTTTTCTTTTCTTTTACATCATGAAAATAATCTTTTAATCTTACAAATCTTCCTCTTCTCTTGCATTATCTACAAATAATATTTCCTTTTTTTATTTCATATTATTCTCATTCTTCGTCGATCTTCGGCATTTATATTTCTTAAAACATTTTTTTTATATTATTCAAATTCTGCAAATGTCTACTTCCAATCCTTCTTCTTCTTCTTTTCATTATTCTTCTTCTTCTTCTTCTTCTTCTTCTTCTTCTTCTTCTTCTTCTTCTTCTTCTTCTTCTTCTTCTTCTTCTTCTTCTTCTTCTTTTTATTCTTCTTCTTCTGTTTCTTTAGCGGCACAGTATTGGTTAAATTTTCACGTTTATAAGAATGTTATTCTGCTCTTTCTACTCTTGTTCACCTCTAAATTCTTCTTCTACATTTTTAGTTTCTTCTGTTTCTTCTTTTTTCTTCTACTGTTTCTTATTCACTTTTTTCTTGCTCATTATTAGACAAAGACGCGTTCTCAGTAGCTTTTTAGATTATATATATATATATATATATATATATATATATATATATATATATATATATATATATATATATATATATATATATATATATATAGAACTACGCGACTACTTTTCCTCGCATCCCTTTTGTATACGAACGTGTTTTTTTTTATAGCAAGTGTTTTTATAGAGTAGCTCATTTTGTAACACATATGTATTACTTTAATTTCTTATGATATTTTTTCTTCTTTTTTTTATAGTGTTCAGTGCGGTTTTTTTTTTCTAACGGGGGAGTTCATTTCTGAATATAATTCATAATAGTTCTCTTCCATATATTCTTAGGTAATTCATGTTTCTACTTCATAAATAGGAGTCGTCTTTTTCTTATATACTTTTAAACCCTTTGCTTTCTTTTTAGGGAAGTTTTGCTATTAATTTTCTTAAAAGAATTTTCTCGTAGTTCACAAGTATAAAACGACAAACTTCTTGACTTTTTATTAAACTGAAAAAAAAAAAAACGAAATTCACTCTCTCTCTCTCTCTCTCTCTCTCTCTCTCTCTCTCTCTCTCTCTCTCTTTAAGTAGTTCATTTTTTTACTACTTACGAGTCATTTCCGATCTGCGTCATTATATGATGAAGGCCGATGACTGTACCTTGATTATGTAAAGGTTAAAAGGGTCTGACATATGGACACTACAGAATTCTGTGAGGACATAATACAGATATAACTGTCAATTGTTATGTCTTGAACCACTTACTGTACATGCATACATACATGCATACATACATACATATATACATACATGCATTCATACATACATACATACATACATAAATACATACATACATGAGTGCGTGCGTGTGTATGTACGTACGTAAATGCAGGCATACATACATACATACATAAATAAATACATACATACATACATACATACATACATACATACATACATACATACATACATACATACATATATTCATGTCTGTAAGGGCTGGCCAAGCCAAGGAAAGCGCCTTCACCACGATCGACACAATATTCACCAGCAACTTCCTTCCTTCACACACTAACAAGTTCAGTCACCAAATGATTCAATTCATTCTCAGTATCAGCCAGCAGCACAGCATCATCTGCAAATAGTAACTAATTCAATTTCCACAACCTTCTATCCTCACCCACTAGTTCCAAGCCTCTGTCTAATACTTTTTCATTTACTTCCCATACCATTCCATTCATATACACATTAAGCAACGACGGCAATATTACACAACCTTCACGTAACCCTACATTCACCTCAAACCAATCACTCATACAATTCCCAACTCTTACACATTCTCTACTATTCATGTAAAAACTCTTCACCGCATTCAACAACCTTCCACTTATTCCATACATTCGCAACACATTCCACAACCCCTCTCTATCTACACTGACATGCACTTTCTCTTAGTCCATAAAAACCCAATAAGAACTTCATACACACCTGTCTTACAACAAACACCTGATCCAAACATCCTCTTCCTCTCCATAACCCATACTGTTTTTCCCCAGTCAGTCTCTCAGTACCTTTCCTAATTACCTCGATTAACACTCTTCCATATACCTTACCAACTATGCTCAACAAACTAATTCCTCTAAAACTACTACACTCATACTTATCTCCTTTCCCTTTGTAAAACTGAACTACACATGCACTCCTCCAATCAACTAGGGCCCTCCCTCTCCTGAAACATACATTCAACAACCTAACCATCCATTCCACTAATGCCTCTCCACCTTTTGACAACCATTCAACATGACACCCATCTATCCCTGCTGCTTTACCTGCTCTCTTTGCTCTCAATGCCAAATATATCTCCTTTTTTATTATATCTCTATCATTTTCATCACCTAACATTGGCATCTTCCATTCGTTCCCCACAGCCATAATCTCTGCCTGTCTATCATCTTCCTCATGTAGCAGGTTCTTGAAATATTCAGCCCATCTCTCTCTCACCTATATTTCATCTACTAGCAATTGCCCATCTGCTCCTTTCACCCTCTCCTCCCTACCACACTCACTTTTCCTCACTCTTTTCACTTCCTTCCAAAACATTTATTCCTTTCAAGATTCTCAGACAAGCATCTGCCTCACCTTACATCCGCTTCTCTCTTTGCCTCCCACACTTTCATACGCCTCTACATTACCTACCTGCAACCATACCTCAAAAATCCCTTCTTTTCAGGCACTACTGCACTCACCTGCTCATTCCACCATTCACTACCTTTCCTTTAACTTCCACCAGTTAGTCTCATTCCGCACACTGCCTCGGCACACTTCATAACTTCCTCCTTGAAACAGCCACATTCTTCTTCCATAATCTCCTCCACTTTTTCTTTCACTACATTCCACACATTCCTCACACTAGCCTTATACTTACAGTCTTTCTCTTTCTTACACAATTCATGCAATTTTAGCACCTCTCTTCCTCTCTTGCTTCTCCTCTTTCTCCACTTTTCTCCCACTCACTCTACTTTCCACTAAATAAGGATCAGATATTTCACCACTAGCTCCTCTCAGTACATTCACATCCAGTACTCTTCTAAACACCCTCCTGTTCACCACAGCATAATCCATTTATGCTCTGTCAAATACTCTTCTATTATCTACTCTGACACATGTATACTTGTGCACATCCTTCTTTTTAAATATAGTATTACCAATCAACATTTCTCTCTCAATACACATGTCTATCATTTTCTCTCCACTCTCATTCCTACCAGGTACTCCATACTTCCCAGTTACACCATCCACTGCTTCATATCCTACTCTAGCATTCAAATCTCCCATCAACACCATATTCACATTCATTCCCACACTATCGTTCAATTTCATCCCAAATTCCTCTTTTTCTTCTTCACTTCCTTCACTGCCAAGGCTATATGCACTCAAAAGCGCCAAAGCCTCGCATCCCAGCCTCATTTTAGCCACTATTATTTAAAAAGGTACTTCCTTCCATTCCACCACACAATTATTTATCTCTTCACTTACTAACAGAGCCACTCC
The DNA here is from genome assembly GCA_037179515.1 of Halocaridina rubra. Classification (NCBI taxonomy): domain Eukaryota; kingdom Metazoa; phylum Arthropoda; class Malacostraca; order Decapoda; family Atyidae; genus Halocaridina; species Halocaridina rubra. Next base: position 9,023 of record JAXCGZ010016402.1, read on the forward strand.
CTCTTTTCCTCTCCCTCTCTCAACTCCAGACACCCTACCTACCACACTCCCAAATGTCACCTCACCATTCCATCTTATATTAGTTTTGCTCAGTGCAAGTGCATCTATCTTTCTCTCTACAAACATACTCCCTATCACCTCCTTCTTACTTTCATTTACACCACAAGCACGCACATTCAGAGACTCAATTACTAGGGTTCTGGATGGATCTTTCCTGCCAGAATACCCTTGTATACATACATACATATAAAATAAATTACTTATGATAATCATTATTAAAGATATATACACTTAATATGTCCTTGTTTTAAAATACAGAGTAAGTAGCTACGGCTATGAGAATGGGAACCACGATCAAAGTTGATTCCTTATATAAACCAGTGATTACATCGAGGCCAAAACATACATTCACACACACATACACACGCACGCAAACACACACTCATATATATCCGCAAATAGTAAAGTAAAGTAAAAATACTCTTGTAGATCGACACTTCATGATATGTGGGGTCAGTGCTGGAATAGTATCTTCCCTTTCTTGAAATAACACAACTATAGGACAGGCTTATTCGAGCGATTTGCTCGCCTTAGCTCATGCTGCAATTGCTTCCACTTGTGTCCCGCAACTTCCATAAGAGTAAACATTGAGTAGGGAGGAGGCTGCGAAACGACTGACGCTACTACTGTTTCTTCCACGTCCTTGACCCGATTGAGAGATTTTCTCTCATTTATACCCAGAGAAACTTTTTTTTTTTGGAAGCCCGGCTTTAACCCGTTACACAAAGGAAAATGAATAAGCTCTGGTTCAGGTGATGATTATATATATATATATATATATATATATATATATATATATATATATATATATATATATATATATATATATATATATATATATATATATATATATATATATATATATATATATACATATATATATACATATATATATACATATATATATATATATATATATATATATATATATATATATATATATATATATATATATATTATATATATATATATATATATGTATATATATATGTATATATATATGTATGTATATATATATATATATATATATATATATATATATATATATATATATATATATATATATATATATATATATATATATATATATATATATGCATATATATATACATATATATATACATATATATATATATATATATATATATATATATATATATATATATATATATATATATATATATATATATATAAAAGAGTGTGTGTGCGCGCGCGTGCGTGTGTGGGTATGTGTGAGTGTGTTTGCATGCGCGCAAGTAGTATTTATGAAGTAGAAGTATGAATTATCTAAGAATTATAATTACCTACTTGTGCTTTCAGAAAAAAGCCCTATGCTCGTAACTCTCCTTGTCCTGGTCGGCTAAATTTTATACTCAGTGATACTTATCATGATTGCCCTTGAAACTATGAATTGAGCTATCATTAACTACCTCCTCGTTTAGCGAATTCCAATCATCAACTATTTTTATACTAAAGAGGTACTTCCTTAAATCCTGCAAAGAAGATTTCTTACAAAGCTCCAAACTATGACACATATATATAGGTGTGTGTGATTACCTAATTGTGATTACCTAATTGTGTTTACGGGAAAGAGCCCAAAGCTCGTATCTTCCCGTCTCCTCATCGCTTCCATTTTATACTTAGTCATACTTATCATACCTGTCCTTAAAACTATGGATTGAGATAGCAGTAACTACCTCCTCGCTTAGCCAATTCCAATTATCAACTACTCTTACACTGAAAAAGTATTTTCTTACATCCTGCAAAGAAGTTTTCTTACCAAGCTTCAAACTATGACCTCTAGTTCTAGAGCCAGCCATATCAAAATATCCATCCCTATCCACTCTATCATAACATGAAGGAATTTAAAGACTGTCACCATATCCCCCCTCACTCTTCTAGCTTTGAGTGATGGTAAGTCTAATTCCCTCAGCCTCTCATCATAACTGAGATTGCGTATTTCTGGCACCAGTTTCGTGGCATGTCTTTGAACTTTTTCAAGCTTAGCTATGTGCTTTTTCAAGTGTGGATTCCAAAAGGGGGCTGCATATTCGAGTTTTGGCCTCACATAGGTTACATAAATATTTCTGAACATTTCCTTGTCCATGTGCCTGAAGGCTACCCTTACATTTAATAAGAATGCATATGCTGCCCTTACTATGCCATTTATATGTATTTCTGGAGACAAATCTGCCAGTATGTTTACTCCTACATCTCTCTCATTTTCTGTCTCTTGAAGTTGTACTCCAGCCACCGAGTAGTCAAGCTTGGGCCTTCTTGCACTTGTACCCATTCTCATTATCTTACATTTTGAAGTATTGAATTTCATTAGCCACTTTTCTGACCACTCATGCAGATTATTTAGATGTGTGTGTGTAAGTGAGTCTGTGTATGTGTGTGTGTGTACACTTAATATGATACTAATAATAAAAAACAATACCTATAAGGAGAAACAAAAGATGGTTGTTAATGACCCAATTTAAATAGAATTCGTACACTGAATACCGATGAGTCACCCCCCCCCCTCGTGTATTCTTTTAACAAATAATACAATACAGCATCATCAAAACAGTATTTCTCATGAAATGTCTTTCAAAGAACGCTTTCTTTTTTATCGATATTTTACGGAAAAATTTTCATCTTTATTTTCATAACATATTCATCGTATTATATGTCAAACTAAGTATGTCCTATATGATAATTATACACAAAACATAGAAGAAAATATATAAACAAATAGATAATTATATAGCTAACTATATAGCTATTTTTTATATTCATTATTTTTTTATATTAAACTAAGTATGTCCTATATGATTAGCATAAACAAAATAAATAAACAAATATATAAACAAACAAACAAACATATATATATATATATATATATATATATATATATATATATATATATATATATATATATATATATATATATATATATAAAACACTTTAAACAAAAAAAAATTTTCCCAGAGTGAAAAGAGACATTATATTGTAGTTCATATATCAATACACAATTAATAAAATACTGAACAATTACAATAACCTTGCTAAGCACGAAATAATGACCTTTTATTATATATGTAGAATCATGAACATGCACAAACCTAACATAATCACACATAAAAAAAAAAGCCACGAGTAATGACTGAACCCATTATAAATGCCCGTATGAGTGGTCTAAACACTGAACAGTATATCTCCACCTCTCAGCCATCGTCATTTATATATAGTGGAAAGCAAAAGTGAAATTATATGAAAGATTTTTCCTCTAAACTTTAATCGTTATTCTCATTGGCCAGTTATTATTATTATTATCATTATCATCATCATAATTAATAATAATAATAATAATAATAATAATAATAATAATAATAATAATAATAATAATAATAATAATAATAGTAATAATAATGAT
>JAXCGZ010016403.1:0-20418 GCA_037179515.1 Halocaridina rubra
TCCTACTGCCCCTACCACAGGGCTATCTCTGTAAGATGCAGCCCCGTGGTAACAGCAGATGCCCATCAGAGCTGCGTCACAATCGCTCGCCACTCATTCCTATTCCTAGCACGCTCACTTGCTTCCCTCACATCCATCCTCCTATCATTCAGGGCTCTCCTTACTCCATCCATCCATCCAAACCTGGGCCTCCCTCTAGCATTTCTCCCATCAACTCTCGCATTCATCACCTTTTTCAGCAGCCTTTCATCATCCATCCTTTCCACATGGCCAAAACATCTCAGAACATTTATATCTACTCTGGCTGCAATTTCTCTCCTCACACCCGTTCTTGCTCTCACCACTTCATTCTTAACCCTATCCAATCGAGATACACCAATCATACTCCTCAGGCATTTCATCTCAAACACATTTAGTTTCCGTCTCTCACTTACTTTCATACCCTATAACTCTGATCCATACATCACAGTTGGCACAACCACTTTCTCATACAAAACTTTCTTAACATTAATTTCCAACCCTCTATTCTTCATCACTCCTTTCAATGCACCCAACACTTTACATCCTTCATTCACTCTGTGACACACATCTGCTTCCACTCCACCATTTGCAGCTATAACCGAGCCTAAATACTTAAACTGATTAACCTCCTCAAGTGTCTCTCCATTCAACATAACATTCAATCCAGCGCCATCCTCATTTCTTGTACGCCTCATAACCTTACTCTTTCCCACATTCACTCGCAGCTTCCTTCTCTCACACACCATTCCAAATTCTGACACTAACTGACACAGCTTTTCCTCTGAATCTGCCACCACCACAGTATCATCTGCAAACAGCAACTGATTCAGCTCCCACTCGTTATCATCCCCATCTACCATTCTCAAACCTCGTCCACGCACTCGCTCATTCACCTCTCTTACAACTCCATCAATATACAAATTGAACAGCCATGGTGACATCACACATCCCTGTCTCAGTCCCACACTCACTGGAAACCACTCACTCACTTCATTCCCTACCCTAACACAAGCTCTACTACCCTCATACAAACTCTTCGCTGCATGCAACAATTTACCATTGATTCCATATAATCTCAATACATTCCACATAGCCTCTCTATCAACTCTATCATATGCTTTCTCCAGATCCAAAAATGCAAAATACACATCCTTACCCTTTGCTAAATATTTCTCACATAACTGCCTAACTATAAAAATCTGATCTATGCAACCTCTACCTCTCCTAAAACCACTCTGCACTTCCGCGATCACATATTCTGTCTTATCCCTAATCCTATTAACCAGTATCCTACCATACACTTTTCCTACCACACTTAACAAACTTATACCCCTAAAATTACTGCATTCATACACATCTCCCTTGCCTTTGTATAGGGGCACTATACAGGCAATCACCCAATCCACTGGCACCAATGACAACATAAAGCATATATTAAACACTCTCACTAACCATTCCAATGCAGTCACACCCCCTTCTTTCAACATCTCCGCTCTCACACCATCCATTCCAGGTGCTTTACCTGCTTTCGCTTCATACAATGCCCTTTTCACCTCCTCTCTTTTAATCTCTCTCTCATTTTCATCCCCCATTACTGGCCCTTGAACCCCTCTCACTGCCACTATAGCTGCCTCTCTGTCTTCCTCAACATTCAGCAAGCACTCAAAATATTCTGCCCATCTTTTCCTTGCATCGTTCCCTCATAACATCTGTCCATTCACATCTTTCACTGTCTCTTTCATCCTCGATCCACCCTTCCTTGCTGTCTTCACTTCTTTCCAAAACTTCTTTTTATTCTCCTCATATGACCTACTAAAATCCTGTCCCCACCTAACATTTGCCAACCTCTTCTCTTCCTCTACCTTCCGCTTGGTTTCCACATTTTTCTCCCTATATCTTTCATACTTCTCCCTACTTTTACACTGCAGCCATTCCTCAAAAGCCCTCTTTTTCTCTTCCACCTTCATTTTCACCCCTTCGTTCCACCACTCGCTGCCCCTCCTCATGCCACCTCCAACAAACCTCTTTCCACACACATCACTTGCATGTCCCACAAAACATTCTTTCATCAACCCCCAATTCCTCCCCTAACTCCCCAACTTCTCTTTCTTTCACCCTGTTATATGCCACTCTCAACCTGTCCTGATATTCCTGTCTCTTCTCTGGCTTTTTCAACTCTTCCACCTTCACTATTTCCCTTCTACATCCCCCCACACTATTTCCCCACTCTTTTGCTAATACCGTTTTTGCTTCAACCAAAATATGATCAGACATCCCAGCAGCCACACCCCTGAATGCATGTACATCTTTCACTCTACCAATTATGCTCTTTGCTACCAACACATAATCCATCAATGCTCTTTCTTTCACTCTTCCATTTGCCACTCTCATCCATGTATACTTATTTATTAACTTCTTAAATAAACTATTACCTATCACCAAATCTTGCTCCACACACATATCTAACAGTCTCTCGCCACTCTCATTCCTACCTGGTACCCCATACTTTCCTACAACACCTTCTATCTCTCCATCACCCACTCTGGCATTCAAGTCACCCAACACAACTACATAGTTCCTTCTACTCAGACCATCCACACATCTAGTTAACTCATTCCAGAATTCATCCCGCTCTTCCTCACTTCTCTCACATCCTGGCCCATATGCACTAACAAAAGCCCAACATTCCCTTCCTATCCTAGCCCTCACCCACATCAGCCTAGATAACACTTCTTTCCATTCCACTACCTGATTTACCATCCATTCACTCAGCATTAATGCCACACCTTCTCTCGCTCTCCCCCTTTCAACCCCAGACACCCTACCCGTCACATCACCAAATGCCACTTCTCCTTTTCCTTTCATCTTCGTCTCACACAATGCCAATACATCCATCCTCCTCTTACCAAACATATATCCAATCTCACATCTTTTGCTCTCTATCGTACTACAACCACGCACATTTAGACACCCCAAAACTAGAGTTTGGGGAGAAGTTATTCCCACCTCTACTCCCCTTCTTCTTTGACGTCTCACAGGAGGTTGATACAAGGGGGGGATTCCTAGTCCCCCCGGCCCATCCACTTTTAGTCGCCTTTTACGACACGCAGGGAATATGGTGAGGCTATTCTTTGATATTGTGCCCGCCCCACAGGGCACAAATATATATATATATATATATATATATATATATATATATATATATATATATATATATATATATATATATATATATATATATATATATATATATATATATATATATATATATATATATATATATGAATCATTTTTTTTTTACCCCGACCGGGACTCGAACCTAGGACTTATGATTACTAAGTCAAGGCGCTACCACTACACCACAGAAGGTTAAAAGGAACCCAACCTTATAGCTTATATCTGCTATACTTAGGAATGAACGCATTCTAACTGAATGCCACTATGTTCATATTACAGATTCCCCAACCTCACTCGTGGCTTCATTTTAGCATTTAATTCAATTCCCAATCTCATTCGGGCCATGAAATTATCAATAAAGCACATTACATATGTGAAAACATGAATCATTTTTTTTACCCCGACCGGGACTCGAACCTAGGACTTATGATTACTAAGTCAAGGCGCTACCACTACACCACAGAAGGTTAAAAGGAACCCAACCTTATAGCTTATATCTGCTATACTTAGGAATGAACGCATTCTAACTGAATGCCACTATGTTCATATTACAGATTCCCCAACCTCACTCGTGGCTTCATTTTAGCATTTAATTCAATTCCCAATCTCATTCGGGCCATGAAATTATCAATAAAGCACATTACATATGTGAAAACATGAATCATTTTTTTACCCCGACCGGGACTCGAACCTAGGACTTATGATTACTAAGTCAAGGCGCTACCACTACACCACAGAAGGTTAAAAGGAACCCAACCTTATAGCTTATATCTGCTATACTTAGGAATGAACGCATTCTAACTGAATGCCACTATGTTCATATTACAGATTCCCCAACCTCACTCGTGGCTTCATTTTAGCATTTAATTCAATTCCCAATCTCATTCGGGCCATGATATTATCAATAAAGCACATTACATATGTGAAAACATGAATCATTTTTTTACCCCGACCGGGACTCGAACCTAGGACTTATGATTACTAAGTCAAGGCACTACCACTACACCACACAAGGTTTAAAGGAACCCAACCTTATAGCTTATATCTGCTATACTTAGGAATGAACGCATATTACAGATTCCCCAACCTCACTCGTGGCTTCATTTTAGCATTTAATTCAATTCCCAATCTCATTCGGGCCATGAAATTATCAATAAAGCACATTACATATGTGAAAACATGAATCATTTTTTTACCCCGACCGGGACTCGAACCTAGGACTTATGATTACTAAGTCAAGGCACTACCACTACACCACAGAAGGTTAAAAGGAACCCAACCTTATAGCTTATATCTGCTATACTTAGGAATGAACGCATTCTAACTGAATGCCACTATGTTCATATTACAGATTCCCCAACCTCACTCGTGGCTTCATTTTAGCATTTAATTCAATTCCCAATCTCATTTGGGCCATGAAATTATCAATAAAGCACATTACATATGTGAAAACATGAATCATTTTTTTTACCCCGACCGGGACTCGAACCTAGGACTTATGATTACTAAGTCAAGGCGCTACCACTACACCACAGAAGGTTAAAAGGAACCCAACCTTATAGCTTATATCTGCTATACTTAGGAATGAACGCATTCTAACTGAATGCCACTATGTTCATATTACAGATTCCCCAACCTCACTCGTGGCTTCATTTTAGCATTTAATTCAATTCCCAATCTCATTCGGGCCATGAAATTATCAATAAAGCACATTACATATGTGAAAACATGAATCATTTTTTTTTACCCCGACCGGGACTCGAACCTAGGACTTATGATTACTAAGTCAAGGCGCTACCACTACACCACAGAAGGTTAAAAGGAACCCAAGCTTATAGCTTATATCTGCTATACTTAGGAATGAACGCATTCTAACTGAATGCCACAATGTTCATATTACAGATTCCCCAACCTCACTCGTGGCTTCATTTTAGCATTTAATTCAATTCCCAATCTCATTCGGGCCATGAAATTATCAATAAAGTACATTACATATGTGAAAACATGAATCATTTTTTTACCCCGACCGGGACTCGAACCTAGGACTTATGATTACTAAGTCAAGGCGCTACCACTACACCACAGGAAAACTGAAGGTAAAAGAACAGGTTTTAAGGCTAAAGAGAGCGGATGGAAGCATCACTGAGACGGACGAAGAGATCTGCAAAGAATTGAACAAGGAGTTTCAGTCAGTATTTACAGTAGAAAATACCCCACCCCCTCAGATTGCAGTGATAGAAGCTCAAGGGCCGGTATTAGAGAACATCAACCTTACAGCCACAGAGGTATGCAAAGCGCTGATGGATTTAGATGTTCATAAAGCTACAGGTCCTGATGACATATCCCCTCATGTGCTTAAAAAATGCGCAAACACAATATCAGTGGCACTAAGTATCATATTTAAGGAGTCATTGGAGTCGGGGGAGATTCCAAGATGCTGGAAACAAGCAAATGTGATACCTATCTTCAAAAAGGGAAGGAGGGATACGGCTCTGAACTATAGACCAGTTTCCTTGACCAGCATAGTTTGCAAAGTTATGGAGAAACTACTAAGGAAACATATCTCTCTTCACTTGGAATCCTTCAACTTTTTGTCAGTGAGGCAACATGGCTTCAGAGAAGGAAGATCAACAGTAACAAACTTATTAGAATTTTATGATGAGGTAAGCCAAATCTTACAGGAAAGAGAGGGCTGGGCAGATTGCATATTCCTAGACTTCCAGAAAGCGTTTGACACTGTTCCACATGGGAGACTTATTAGGAAGCTGCAATCAATGGCTAGAATAGGTGGAAATGTCTTGGAATGGATAAAAACTTACTTAGAAGGAAGGGAACAGAGGGTTAGAGTAAGACACTCAGTGTCTGAATGGAGAAGAGTTAGTAGTGGAGTTCCACAGGGTTCAGTTTTAGGGCCACTTTTGTTCCTTGTATATGTAAATGACCTACCAGAGTCTGTAAATTCATTCATGAATATGTTTGCAGATGATGCAAAGATTGTGAAGAAAGTAAAAAACGAGAACAATGGTAGAGAACTTCAGGAGGATCTAAATAATCTGCATGAGTGGTCAGAAAAGTGGCTAATGAAATTCAATACCTCAAAATGTAAGGTAATGAGAATGGGTACAAGTGCAAGAAGGCCCAAGCTTGACTACTCGGTGGCTGGAGTACAACTTCAGGAGACAGAAAATGAGAGAGATCTAGGAGTAAACATATTGGCAGATTTGTCTCCAGAAATACATATAAATGGCGTAGTAAGGGCAGCATATGTATTCTTATCAAATGTAAGGGTAGCCTTCAGGCACATGGACAAGGAAATGTTCAGAAATATTTATGTAACCTATGTGAGGCCAAAACTCGAATATGCAGCCCCCTTTTGGAATCCGCACTTGAAAAAGCACATAGCTAAGCTTGAAAAAGTTCAAAGACATGCCACGAAACTGGTGCCAGAAATACGCAATCTCGGTTATGATGAGAGGCTGAGGGAATTAGACTTGCCATCACTCGAAGCTAGAAGAGTAAGGGGGGATATGGTGACAGTCTTTAAATTCCTTCATGGTTATGATAGAGTGGATAGGGATCGATATTTCGATATGGCTGGCTCTAGAACTAGAGGTCATAGTTTGAAGCTTCGGAAGAAAACTTGTTTGCAGGATGTAAGGAAATACTTTTTCAGTGTAAGAGTAGTTGATAATTGGAATTCGCTAAGCGAGGAGGTAGTTAATGCTACCTCAATCCATAGTTTTAAGGACAGGTATGATAAGTATCACTAAGTCTAAAAATGGAACCGATCAGGAGACGGGAAGATACGAGCTTTGGGCTCTTTCCCGTAAACACAATTAGGTAATCACAATTAGGTAATCACAGAAGGTTAAAAGGAACCCAACCTTATAGCTTATATCTGCTATACTTAGGAATAAACGCATTCTAACTGAATGCCACTATGTTCATATTACAGATTCCCCAACCTCACTCGTGGCTTCATTTTAGCATTTAATTCAATTCCCAATCTCATTTGGGCCATGAAATTATCAATAAAGCACATTACATATGTGAAAACATGAATCATTTTTTTACCCCGACCGGGACTCGAACCTAGGACTTATGATTACTAAGTCAAGGCGCTACCACTACACCACAGAAGGTTAAAAGGAACCCAACCTTATAGCTTCTATCTGCTATACTTAGGAATGAACGCATTCTAACTGAATGCCACTATGTTCATATTACAGATTCCCCAACCTCACTCGTGGCTTCATTTTAGCATTTAATTCAATTCCCAATCTCATGAGATTGGGAATTGAATTAAATGCTAAAATGAAGCCACGAGTGAGGTTGGGGAATCTGTAATATGAACATAGTGGCATTCAGTTAGAATGAGTTCATTCCTAAGCATAGCAGATATAAGCTATAAGGTTGGGTTCCTTTTAACCTTCTGTGGTGTAGTGGTAGCGCCTTGACTTAGTAATCATAAGTCCTAGGTTCGAGTCCCGGTCGGGGTAAAAAACTGATTCATGTTTTCACATATGTAATGTGCTTTATTGATAATTTCATGGCCCGAATGAGATTGGGAATTGAATTAAATGCTAAAATGAAGCCACGAGTGAGGTTTGGGGAATCTGTAATATGAACATAGTGGAATTCAGTTAGAATGCATTCATTCCTAAGTATAGCAGATATAAGCTATAAGGTTGGGTTCCTTTTAACCTTCTGTGGTGTAGTGGTAGCGCCTTGACTTAGTAATCATAAGTCCTAGGTTCGAGTCCCGGTCGGGGTAAAAAAATGATTCATGTTTTAAAATATGTAATGTGCTTTATTAATAATTTCATGGCCCGAATGAGATTGGGAATTGAATTAAATGCTAAAATGAAGCCACGAGTGAGGTTGGGGAATCTGTAATATGAACATAGTGGCATTCAGTTAGAATGCGTTCATTCCTAAGTATAGCAGATATAAGCTATAAGCTTGGGTTCCTTTTAACCTTCTGTGGTGTAGTGGTAGCGCCTTGACTTAGTAATCATAAGTCCTATTTTCGAGTCCCGGTCAGGGTAAAAAAAAATGATTCAAGTTTTCACATATGTAATGTGCTTTATTGATATATATATATATATATATATATATATATATATATATATATATATATATATATATATATATATATATATATATATATATATATATATATATATATATATATATATATATATATATATGTGTGTGTGTGTGATTACCTAATTGTGATTACCTAATTGTGTTTACGGGAAAGAACCCAAAGCTCGTATCTTCCCGTCTCCTCATCGGTTCCATTTTTAGACTTAGTGATACTTATCATACCTGTCCTTAAAACTATGGATTGAGATAGCATTAACTACCTCCTCGCTTAGCCAATTCCAATTATCAACTACTCTTACACTGAAAAAGTATTTCCTTACATCCTGCAAGCAAGTTTTCTTCCGAAGCTTCAAACTATGACCTCTAGTTCTAGAGCCAGCCATATCGAAATATCGATCCCTATCCACTCTATCATAACCATGAAGGAATTTAAAGACTGTCACCATATCCCCCCTTACTCTTCTAGCTTCGAGTGATGGCAAGTCTAATTCCCTCAGCCTCTCATCATAACCGAGATTGCGTATTTCTGGCACCAGTTTCGTGGCATGTCTTTGAACTTTTTCAAGCTTAGCTATGTGCTTTTTCAAGTGCGGATTCCAAAAGGGGGCTGCATATTCGAGTTTTGGCCTCACATAGGTTACATAAATATTTCTGAACATTTCCTTGTCCATGTGCCTGAAGGCTACCCTTACATTTGATAAGAATGCATATGCTGCCCTTACTACGCCATTTATATGTATTTCTGGAGACAAATCTGCCAGTATGTTTACTCCTAGATCTCTCTCATTTTCTGTCTCTTGAAGTTGTACTCCAGCCACCGAGTAGTCAAGCTTGGGCCTTCTTGCACTTGTACCCATTCTCATTACCTTACATTTTGAGGTATTGAATTTCATTAGCCACTTTTCTGACCACTCATGCAGATTATTTAGATCCTCCTGAAGTTCTCTACCATTGTTCTCGTTTTTTACTTTCTTCACAATCTTTGCATCATCTGCAAACATATTCATGAATGAATTTACAGACTCTGGTAGGTCATTTACATATACAAGGAACAAAAGTGGCCCTAAAACTGAACCCTGTGGAACTCCACTACTAACTCTTCTCCATTCAGACACTGAGTGTCTTACTCTAACCCTCTGTTCCCTTCCTTCTAAGTAAGTTTTTATCCATTCCAAGACATTTCCACCTATTCTAGCCATTGATTGCAGCTTCCTAATAAGTCTCCCATGTGGAACAGTGTCAAACGCTTTCTGGAAGTCTAGGAATATGCAATCTGCCCAGCCCTCTCTTTCCTGTAAGATTTGGCTTACCTCATCATAAAATTCTAATAAGTTTGTTACTGTTTATCTTCCTTCTCTGAAGCCATGTTGCCTCACTGACAAAAAGTTGAAGGATTCCAAGTGAAGAGAGATATGTTTCCTTAGTAGTTTCTCCATAAGTTTCTCCATAAGTTTGCAAACTATGCTGGTCAAGGAAACTGGTCTATAGTTCAGAGCCGTATCCCTCCTTCCCTTTTTGAAGATAGGTATCACATTTGCTTGTTTCCAGCATCTTGGAATCTCCCCCGACTCCAGTGACTCCTTAAATATGATACTTAGTGCCACTGATATTGTGTTTGCGCATTTTTTAAGCACATGAGGGGATATGTCATCAGGACCTGTAGCTTTATGAACATCTAAATCCATCAGTGCTTTGCATACCTCTGTGGCTGTAAGGTTGATGTTCTCTAATACCGGCCCTTGAGCTTCTATCACTGCAATCTGAGGGGGTGGGGTATTTTCTACTGTAAATACTGACTGAAACTCCTTGTTCAATTCTTTGCAGATCTCTTCGTCCGTCTCAGTGATGCTTCCATCCGCTCTCTTTAGCCTTAAAACCTGTTCTTTTACCTTCAGTTTTCCTCTGATAAAGCTGTGGAAAAGCTTGGGATTTTCTTTAGCCTTCCTGGTGATGTCCCTCTCATAATCTCTCTCTGCCTCTCTCCTTTTGCTTAGGTAGTCATTTCTTGCTCTTTTGTAGGTTTGCCAGGCATTTATGTTTTTTCTCCTCCTATACCTTTTCCAGCATTTGTCTCTCCACTCCTTAACTCTTTTACACCCATTATCGAACCATTTCTCTCTGGCATGAATTACACCTACTTTGGTGACAGGTATGCAGCAATCTACTATCTTCCCATATTTCTCACAAAAGATGTCATACATTTCTTGTACAGATTTGTTGTAAAATAAGGTTCTCCAGTCAATAACTGCAAAAAGCTCATTCATTTTGATGTAATCTCCTTTCGGATAGTTCCTCCTCATGTCCTCAGTGCCTCTACTCTCAGGAAGAATGTCTTCAATGATATACTCCATCAACAACACACAGTGGTCACTCTTTCCAATTGGTGGTTCATACTCAATATTTTCAATATCCAACACATTATCTGTGAACACCAGATCAAGTAGTGATGGCTCATCCCCACCCCTGGCTCTTGTTGGTTCCATTACATGTTGGTGTAGGAAATTCCCTTGTACGCAATCTAGGAATCTTGCCCCAAATGAGTCCTCACCACTGTGTGGGTCAAGATTTATCCAATCTATCTCTTTATGATTAAAGTCTCCCATAATCAAAATCCTACATTTTTTCTCCCGCGTCATGTTAACAACTGAGTTTATGACTTCAATCGTACCTATATGACTTTCCTCATAAATTTCAAGCCTATTTTGGTTCCTTGGAGGGTTGTATACAACAGTTATTATAATGCTCTCTGACCCAGTATTTATGCGAGCAACAAGAAATTCCCTGAACTCACTTTCTATAGCCAAGTTTATTTCTTCAACTTGAATCCTCTCACTTATGAGCAGTGCTATCCCTCCACCAGTCCTCTCAGATCTTTCGACCCTTAGTATTCTGAAGCCCTCAGGAAAAACTGTGACACTGTTTATGTCCTCACTCAACTTAGTCTCTGTAATTGCTACTATATCTGCCTTACTGTTGTGAATCCTATCTTTTAATTCTACTGCCTTACCAGCTAATCCATCAGCATTTGTGTATAACAATCTTAATGAGGCCCCATCCCCTGATCTTCTGTCATTATCTTCTTTATCTCCCCCTTGTCTGGAAGTATTATGTAACGAAAATTTTTCTTCTCTTCTTCATTTCTTTCATCATTTAACCTTCTTGCCTCTTGCAACAAGTTTTTGATCTTTCCCATCTCTTCCTGTGTTCTGTATCGTCTAATGAACACTTCTTTGCATTCTTGAAGGTCTTTTAGACTTTTTTTTCTCAACAATATTTCCCTACATGTCTCCCCTCTCTCAAAGGTTACCTAATTGTGTTTACGGGGAAGAGCCCACAGCTCGTATCTTCCCGTCTCCTCATCGGTTCCATTTTATACTTAGTGATACTTATCATACCTGTCCTTAAAACTATGGATTGAGATAGCATTAACTACCTCCTCGCTTAGCCAATTCCAATTATCAACTACTCTTACACTGAAAAAGTATTTCCTTACATCATACAAAGAAGTTTTCTTACGAAGCTTCAAACTATGACCTCTAGTTCTAGAGCCAGCCATATCAAAATATCGATCCCTATCCACTCTGTCATAACCATGAAGGAATTTAAAGACAGTCACCATATCCTCCCTCACTCTTCTAGCTTCGAGTGATGGTATGTCTAATTCCTTCAGCCTCACATCATAACTGAGATTGTGTGTGTGTGATTACCTAATTGTGATTACCTAATTGTGTTTACGGGAAAGAGCCCACAGCTCGTATCTTCCCGTCTCCTCATCGGTTCATTTTATACTTAGTGATACTTATCATACCTGTCCTTAAAACTATGGATTGAGATAGCATTAACTACCTCCTCGCTTAGCCAATTCCAATTATCAACTACTCTTACACTGAAAAAGTATTTCCTTACATCCTGCAAAGAAGTTTTCTTACGAAGCTTCAAACTATGACCTCTAGTTCTAGAGCCAGCCATATCAAAATATCGATCCCTATCCACTCTATCATAACCATGAAGGAATTTAAAGACTGTCACCATATCCCCCCTCACTCTTCTAGCTTCGAGTGATGGTAAGTCTAATTCCCTCAGCCTCTCATCATAACTGAGATTGCGTATTTCTGGCACCAGTTTCGTGGCATGTCTTTGAACTTTTTCAAGCTTAGCTATGTGCTTTTTCAAGTGCGGATTCCAAAAGGGGGCTGCATATTCGAGTTTTGGCCTCACATAGGTCACATAAATATTTCTGAACATTTCCTTGTTCATGTGCCTGAAGGCTACCCTTACAATTGATAAGAATGCATATGCTGCCCTTACTATGCCATTTATATGTATTTTTGGAGACAAATCTGCCAGTATGTTTACTCCTAGATCTCTCTCATTTTCTGTCTCTTGAAGTTGTACTCCAGCCACCGAGTAGTCAAGCTTGGGCCTTCTTGCACTTGTACCCATTCTCATTACCTTACATTTTGAAGTATTGAATTTCATTAGCCACTTTTCTGACCACTCATGCAGATTATTTAGATCCTCCTGAAGTTCTCTACCATTGTTCTCGTTTTTTACTTTCTTCACAATCTTTGCATCATCTGCAAACATATTCATGAATGAATTTACAGACTCTGGTAGGTCATTTACATATACAAGGAACAAAAGTGGCCCTAAAACTGAACCCTGTGGAACTCCACTACTAACTCTTCTCCATTCAGACACTGAGTGTCTTACTCTAACCCTCTGTTCCCTTCCTTCTAAGTAAGTTTTTATCCATTCCAAAACATTTCCACCTATTCTAGCCATTGATTGCAGCTTCCTAATAAGTCTCCCATGTGGAACAGTGTCAAACGCTTTCTGGAAGTCTAGGAATATGCAATCTGCCCAGCCCTCTCTTTCCTGTAAGATTCGGCTTACCTCATCATAAAATTCTAATAAGTTTGTTACTGTTGATCTACCTTCTCTGAAGCCATGTTGCCTCACTGACAAAAAGTTGAAGGATTCCAAGTGAAGAGAGATATGTTTCCTTAGTAGTTTCTCCATAACTTTGCAAACTATGCTGGTCAAGGAAACTGGTCTATAGTTCAGAGCCGTATCCCTCCTTCCCTTTTTGAAGATAGGTATCACATTTGCTTGTTTCCAGCATCTTGGAATCTCCCCCGACTCCAGTGACTCCTTAAATATGATACTTAGTGCCACTGATATTGTGTTTGCGCATTTTTTAAGCACATGAGGGGATATGTCATCAGGACCTGTAGCTTTATGAACATCTAAATCCATCAGTGCTTTGCATACCTCTGTGGCTGTAAGGTTGATGTTCTCTAATACCGGCCCTTGAGCTTCTATCACTGCAATCTGAGGGGGTGGGGTATTTTCTACTGTAAATACTGACTGAAACTCCTTGTTCAATTCTTTGCAGATCTCTTCATCCGACTCAGTGATGCTTCCATCCGCTCTCTTTAGCCTTAAAACCTGTTCTTTTACCTTCAGTTTTCCTCTGATAAAGCTGTGGAAAAGCTTGGGATTTTCTTTAGCCTTCCTGGTGATGTCCCTCTCATAGTCTCTCTCTGCCTCCCTCCTTTTACTTAGGTAGTCATTTCTTGCTCTTTTGTAGGTTTGCCAGGCATTTATGTTTTTTCTCCTCCTATACCTTTTCCAGCATTTGTCTCTCCACTCCTTAGCTCTTTTACACCCATTATCGAGCCATTTCTCTCTGGCATGAATTACACCTACTTTGGTGACAGATATGCAGCAATCTACTATCTTCCCATATTTCTCACAAAAGATGTCATACATTTCTTGTACAGATTTGTTGTAAAATAAGGTTCTCCAGTCAATAACTGCAAAAAGCTCATTCATTTTGATGTAATCTCCTCTCGGATAGTTCCTCCTCATGTCCTCAGTGCCTCTACTCTCAGGAAGAATATCTTCAATGATATACTCCATCAACAACACACAGTGGTCACTCTTTCCAATTGATGGTTCATACTCAATTATTTCAATATCCAACACATTATCTGTGAACACTAGATCAAGTAGTGATGTCTCATCCCCACCCCTAGGCCCTTGTTGGTTCCATTACATGTTGGTGTAGGAAATTCCCTTGTACGCAATCTAGGAATCTTGCCCCGAATGAGTCCTCACCACTGTGTGGGTCAAGATTTATCCAATCTATCTCTTTATGATTAAAATCTCCCATAATCAAAATCCTACATTTTTTCCCCGTGCTATGTAAACAACTGAGTTTATGACTTCAATAGTACCTATATGACTTTCCTCATAAACTTCAAGCCTATTTTGGTTCCTTGGAGGGTTGTATACAACAGTTATTATAATGCTCTCTGACCCAGTATTTACGCGAGCAGCAAGAAATTCCTTGAACTCACTTTCTATAGCCAAGTTTATTTCTTCAACTTGAATCCTTTCACTTATGAGCAGTGCTATCCCTCCACCAGTCCTCTCAGATCTTTCAACCCTTAGTATTCTGAAGCCCTTAGGAAAAACTGTGACACTGTTTATGTCCTCACTCCACTTAGTCTCTGTAATTGCTACTATATCTGCCTTACTGTTGTGAATCCTATCTTTTAATTCTACTGCGTGTGATTACCTAATTGTGAATACTTAATTGTGTTTACGGGAAAGAACCCAAAGCTCGTATCTTCCCGTCTCCTCATCGGTTCCATTTTATACTTAGTGATACTTATCATACCTGTCCTTAAAACTATGGATTGAGATAGCATTAACTACCTCCTCGCTTAGCCTATTCCAATTATCAACTACTCTTACACTGAAAAAGTATTTCCTTACATCCTGCAAAGAAGTTTTCTTACGAAGCTTCATACTATGACCTCTAGTTCTAGAGCCAGCCATATCAAAATATCGATCCCTATCCACTCTATCATAACCATGAAGGAATTTAAAAACTGTCACCATATCCCCCCTACTCTTCTAGCTTCGAGTGATGGTAAGTCTAATTCCCTCAGCCTCTCATCATAACTGAGATTGCGTATTTCTGGCACCAGTTTCGTGGCGTGTCTTTGAACTTTTTCAAGCTTAGCTATGTGCTTTTTCAAGTGCGGATTCCAAAAGGGGGCTGCATATTCGAGTTTTGGCCTCACATAGGTTACATAAATATTTCTGAACATTTCCTTGTCCATGTGCCTGAAGGCTACCCTTACATTTGATAAGAATGCATATGCTGCCCTTACTATGCCATTTATATGTATTTTTGGAGACAAATCTGCCAGTATGTTTACTCCTAGATCTCTCTCATTTTCTGTCTCTTGAAGTTGTACTCCAGCCACCGAGTAGTCAAGCTTGGGCTTTCTTGCACTTGTACCCATTCTCATTACCATACATTTTGAAGTATTGAATTTCATTAGCCACTTTTCTGACCACTCATGCAGATTATTTAGATCCTCCTGAAGTTCTCTACCATTGTTCTCGTTTTTTACTTTCTTCACAATCTTTGCATCATCTGCAAACATATTCATGAATGAATTTACAGACTTTGGTAGGTCATTTACATATACAAGGAACAAAAGTGGCCCTAAAACTGAACCCTGTGGAACTCCCCTAGTAACTCTTCTCTATTCAGACACTGAGCGTCTTAATCTAACCCTCTGTTCCCTTCCTTTTAAGTAAGTTTTTATCCATTCTAAAAACATTTCCACCTATTCTAGCCATTGATTGCAGCTTCCTAATAAGTCTCCCATGTGGAACAGTGTCAAACGCTTTCTGGAAGTCTAGGAATATGCAATCTGCCCAGCCCTCTCTTTCCTGTAAGATTCGGCTTACCTCATCATAAAATTCTAATAAGTTTGTTACTGTTGATCTACCTTCTCTGAAGCCATGTTGCCTCACTGACAAAAAGTTGAAGGATTCCAAGTGAAGAGAGATATGTTTCCTTAGTAGTTTCTCCATAACTTTGCAAACTATGCTGGTTAAGGAAACTGGTCTATAGTTCAGAGCCGTATCCCTCCTTCCCTTTTTGAAGATAGGTATCACATTTGCTTGTTTCCAGCATCTTGGAATCTCCCCTGAGTCCAGTGACTTTTTAAATATGATACCTAGTGCCACTGATATTGAGTTTGCGCATTTTTTAAGCACATGAGGGGATATGTCATCAGGACCTGTAGCTTTATGAACATCTAAATCCATCAGTGCTTTGCATACCTCTGTGGCTGTAAGGTTGATGTTCTCTAATACCGGCCCTTGAGCTTCTATCACTGCAATCTGAGGGGGTGGGGTATTTTCTACTGTAAATACTGACTGAAACTCCTTGTTCAATTCTTTGCAGATCTCTTCATCCGTCTCAGTGATGCTTCCGTCCGCTCTCTTTAGCCTTAAAACCTGTTCTTGTACCTTCAGTTTTTCTCTGATAAAGATGTGGAAAAGCTTGGGATTTTCTTTAGCCTTCCTGGTGATGTCCCTCTCATAGTCTCTCTCTGCTTCTCTCCTTTTACTTAGGTTGTCATTTCTTGCTCTTTTGTAGGTTTGCCAGGCATTTATGTGTTTTCTCCTCCTATACCTTCTCCAGCATATGTCTCTCCACTCCTTAGCTTTGTGATTACCTAATTGTGATTACCTAATTGTGTGTGTGTGTGTGTGTGTGTGTGTGTGTGTGTGTGTGTGTGTGTGTGTGTGTGTGTGTGTGATTACCTAATTGTGTTTACGGGAAAGAACCCAAAGCTCGTATCTTCCCATCTCCTCATCGCTTCCATTTTGTACTTAGTGATACTTATCATACCTGTACTTAAAACTATGGATTGAGATAGCATTAACTACCTCCTCGCTCAGCGAATTCCAATTATCAACTACTCTTATACTGAAAAAGTATTTCCTTACATCCTGCAAAGAAGTTTTCTTACGAAGCTTCATACTATGTCCTCTAGTTCTAGAGCCTGCCATATCAAAATATCGATTCCTATCCACTCTATCATAACCATGAAGGAATTTAAAGACTGTCTCCATATCCCCCCTCAATCTTCTAGCTTCGAGTGATGGTAAGTCTAATTCCCTGGTAATAGAGTAGCTGATGCATTGGTAATAGAGTAGCTGATGCATGGAACAAGCTTCCTAGTAGGATAGTAAATGCCAATACCTTAGACACCTTCAAATGTAGATTAGATAGACATATGACAGAGGTAGGGTGGGTATGAATAGGTTAGTGCTTATTAGAAAAATCATAAAAAGAAAAACAGAATAAATAAGTAGAGTAGAATAGAATAGGTTAGACATGCTGAAAATACAATTAAAAAATGGAGCTGCCTCGTGTGTGCCAGTAGGCATGTTGCAGTGTCCTCTATTCTTATGTTCTTATGTTCTTATCATAACTGAGATTGCGTATTTCTGGCACCAGTTTCGTGGTATGTCTTTGAACTTTTTCAAGCTTAGCTATGTGCTTTTACAAGTGTGGATTCCAAAAGGGGGCTGCATATTCACGTTTTTGTCCAGGACAGCTCAGTGTTAAGTCTTCTTTCAGTTACGGTTCTTTTTTCTATGCCAAGGTCAACACCGAATATTCTTTGATATTCGTTACATATTTCTCATTATCCCTTCACATCTGATAACCCACAACACTCCCCATCTCTGTTTCTCTTTACTTTTAGTTTTATTCGTGCCCAGGTCCGATGAGGGCAATATTCTTCACCCGTCCTGGTGTCACACATAAAAAAGAAGAAAAATACGAATGAGGACATAGTCTCAAGGCCTCTAATTCAAAATGAGGAGTAGGTCTAAAGGCTGTTTAGGCAAATTAATGAGAAATTGTGACCCTGTATTTATCCACTTCATAGCTACGAATTGAACCGCGTGGAACAAACATATCAACTATAATGGGAAGACCAGGTAATTGAAAGTTAATATTTATTTCCACTGTATTACGGTTTAAGCTAAGATTATTATGACAACTCTTTGAATACTTTAAATACTTATGTTATGTTTATTTAGGAATAAACAAATCGTTTTTGTTAACCTCTCGCATGGCATGAATCGTGTGTGTTTGGGGGATATTGTTTTACTTTACTTTTTGTGGTTTATACCCTCCTGTAGAAGGCTTCGCCTCCTCTCTGGTGGGTCTTAAGTTTATTTCAATTTTCTTTTATTACTTTTTATTTATCACACCTTGAAGGGCTCATTTATAGTAAAGAGTTCGATATCGTAGCATTTTTCAAATAAGTGTTTTCAGTTTTTTCTTTAACTGCACCACATCTTCACTGATTAATATTTTTTGGGTAGTTTACAGTTTAGCGGGCCATGCCGCTCAACGACCCCACCCCTCCGTTCAATGATGGGGGGGGTTTCACTCCCCTGGCTAAGAGGTTAAGTTTAGTTATGAAAGTAAAAAAATTGTTTCGTATGCCTATTGTCGCCATTTTTGTTGTGTATTAATTCGCCAGTTCTCTAGTTAGAGCCCGCCATCTATTGGTAGGTTTTGAACATTGGTATGGCCCGCTAAACTGTAGCTGTTCCATTTTTTTCCATTGGGGTTTGTTCTACTAGAATAGAATAGGTTAGACATGCTGAAAATACCATTCTAAAATGGAGTTGCCTCGTGTGATTACCTAATTGTGTTTACGGGAAAGAACCCACAGCTCGTATCTTCCCGTCTCCTGATCGGTTCCATTTTATACTTAGTGATACTTATCATACCTGTCCTTAAAACTATGGATTGAGATAGCATTAACTACCTCCTCGCTTAGCCAATTTCAATTATCAACTACTCTTACACTGAAAAAGTATTTCCTTACATCCTGCAAAGAAGTTTTCTTACGAAGCTTCAAACTATGACCTCTAGTTCTAGAGCCAGCCATATCAAAATATCGATCCCTATCCACTCTATCATAACCATGAAGGAATTTAAAGACTGTCACCATATCCCCCCTCACTCTTCTAGCTTCGAGTGATGGTAAGTCTAATTCCCTCAGCCTCTCATAATAACTGAGATTGCGTATTTCTGGCACCAGTTTCGTGGCATGTCTTTGAACTTTTTCAAGCTTAGCTATGTGCTTTTTCAAGTGCGGATTCCAAAAGGGGGCTGCATATTCGAGTTTTGGCCTCACATAGGTTACATATATATATATATATATATATATATATATATATATATATATATATATATATATATATATATATATATATATATATATATAAGTACAAACTGTTAGCATACAGCACTAAATAGTAAGTAAGCCCATCAGTGAAACAAACTTATAAAACATTGCTATGTTTCGGATCCTAACTGGATCCCTTCTCAAGCACAACTTAGGATCCGAAATATAGCATTGTTTTATAAGTTTTGTTTCACTGATGGTCTTCCTTAATATATATATATATATATATATATATATATATATATATATATATATATATATATATATATATATATATATATATATATATATTCAAATAAACACATTACCATATGTGAGAACATTAATAATTTTTACCCCGACTGGGACTTGAACCTAGGACACATAATTACTGTGCCAAGACACTACCAACTACACTACAGAAGGTCTTAAAGGGAAATAAATCTTACAGCTATATCTGCTATACTAGGAATGAACGCATTCTATCTGAATGCCACTCAGTTCATATTACAGTTTCCCCCAACCTCACTTGTGGCTTTGTTTTTGCATTTAATTCAAATCTCAATCTCATTTAGGACCAACTGTAAACAAATAAGCACATTACCATATGTGAAAACATTAATAATTTTTACCCCGACTGGGACTTGAACCTAGGACACATAATTACTGTGCCAAGGCGCTACTAACTACACCACAGAAGGTCTAAAAGGGAAAAAATCTTACAGCTATATCTGCTCTACTAGGAATGAATGCATTCTTTCTGAATGCCATCCTGTTCATATTACAGTTTCCCCCAACCTCACTCGTAGCTTCATTATTGCATTAAATTCAAATCTCAATCTCATTTGGGACCAACAATAATCACATTACCATATGTGAAAACATGAATAATTTTTTCGACTGGGACTTGAACCTAGGACACCTAATTACTGTGCCAAGGCACTACCAACTACACTACAGGTCTAAAATGGAAATAAATCTTACAGCTCTATCTGCTATACTAGGAATGAATGCTGTGCTGTGCAATTCCTGGGTTCAT